>BMAO01032736.1:0-181865 GCA_019973975.1 Trichonephila clavata
TCTCAGGGGTGTTAAAAATGTTTCGAGAGCACAAAATATGAACAATTTTCGACTAGAAATAATTCTTTGAGGTTAAAATGAAATAATTTGATTCTTTTACACATTTTTTATAAAGGAATAAAGCTTCAAAAAGTATAAATGTCTAAAATATAATCATAATTTTAAAATAATAAGCACATAAATATAAGAAAATTTTTGTAAGAACAAATAGTAAGTTTTACGACGCGCATGATATTTTCTGAATAATAATTCTAATTACTAGCAATAAGTTGATTTATAAAGTCAAATATATCCTTATTAGATGGTAGCGATTAGATATAAAAAGAATAAAAATAATATTTTAAAAAATAAAAAAGTACATTTTTAAAATTTTTTTCAAAAAATTTATTTTTTTTAAATTTTCAAAAAATTACAATATGTAATACTATAAATAGCTAGGATTTAAAGATTATGATAGAGTTTATAATTCTGTAAAGTTTTATGCATCAAAGTATGATAGTTTTGAAACGCAATGCGCGTAAGTGAAAAAAACACAAACTGAGAAAAAAGGCTTTAAAGTTTTAAATTGAATTTGAGAAAATAAATTTTAAAACTTACATGCTAAAATGCTCCAGGATCATAGGATATGCTTCCTGTTGCCAAACAGCTCAATTTCTGTACTCTTTTAATTTTTTAATCTCTGCGAGATTCAAACGATGACGTTGAGCTCCTCTTTCTTGACGTAAAGATTCGACGATTGTCACGTTCAGCCAGGAACACACAAACATTTTTGTTAATTTTTAAGCCAAATTTCTCTAAAATAGTAATAAGTATTTGATTTCCATCATTAAAATGCTGGTTGCTAGATTTGCAGCAATCTCTGCAATCTGAAGGATAGAATCAATCGTCATCGGACAAAACTTCCAGATTAATGAATTTAAACTTTCATTAGGATTCTGTGTCTTACCTCCTAAGCATTTCTTCAGGAGTGCCAGATGAGATAAGTCTGCAATACAGGCTTAATTACATCTCGAACAGCTTTCGCAACTGAGGGTTTGTGTTTATAATTTTGTAAATTATTATTAATTGCGGCATTATACTTACACTATGTATTTGGATTTGTAGGACAAAATCAGTGCATCGGTTCATCATCGGTGCTGCAAGATGACCCCAACAGCCCAAATGGCTTTTCCGCATTTCCTTTACACTAGTAGAATTGCATCGAATAGCATTACCATAGTAATGCGCAAGCTTATCATTAACTATCAGTTAACCTACCTTTACCGCCTATAGTTTTACCATCAGATAATTTCTTCTTACCATTACTAATTTAAGCTATTTAAGTCTTGTACCCATTCTCTTTTGCACATGGCCTACACATTCTATTTTCTGAATAAGATGGTCATAGCCGTATGGATTGTTTTCAGAAAGGGCATTGAATGTTTTTGTGTCGCCATCTACTATGTAGTTCGAATATTTCAGGTCGTGAAGCTTTTCTGATCGATTAAAAATCCTCAACATCCGTCAACCTCCATCTTACCAGCAGAGCCAGAATAATTTTTCTACATGAATCTTATGCGCTCTTTGCAATTTATTGTACTTGATACCAAACTTTACCCCTTTATAACTGTCGCTTCATTTGCAAAATGAGGACACACTTCCCGATCCAAACCTTACTGTTTCGCTCCCTATTAGAGTACATACTCCATTAACGATGAATGTCCTCTCGTCTTCCAGGTCCCATCCCACTTACCGTTAAAATGTTATCAGGTAACGAGAATTTTCTTCGACAGCTGCCCTGTTCATGCTTTCTTCGGCGACTTCCTTCATAACAAGTGAAGTTTATTATTAATAACATCATATGATTTTTGTTCAACAGGATTAGGAGACTCATTACAGAACAAAAGGTTTTTAATGACTCTAACCTTGACCTATGCATCCATTGCTAAAATAGATCTTCTGTTAATTTCTGGGCATTATTTTTATTCCAATGTTTTCACAGCTTGAAAAGTACAAATACTCCACATTTTTACAATGTATTTCAAATTCGAACATAAACCACGAGTGGATTTTCATTAATTGTTAATGGTTTATGACATTTTAAACAGCATGATACTGACAAAATAGAGCTAAAGGTTTAAATAAAATCAAAAAATACGATATTCTTTGAAGTTTCACTTACCTTAACAAGATTTGACTTAATGAAGTCAGAATTCCTGAAAGTTTTTTACTAGAAGCATTTTTCATTTCGGCACACTTACTTGTACTTTTCATTTCTACACACTTCTTCGTATGTTTAATATCTGTAACATGTGAGTCACTTACCTTTAAATATTTATTTCCTCTAGATCTTTTCCTGGGGCACATTGCCCAACGATTTTTTTCAAAATAAAACAACAAAATCTTCGCTTTAGATAAGCGTTTTAAAAAACGTGTACTAAGTAAACACAAGAGAATCAAAACCAGCAGAATGAATGTGTTGAGTTGCAGGCTTCCTTCTGATCAACTCAAGCACTTAAAATATTTCATGAGGCTTATTAAAACAAAAAAATAAATGGTATGCATGAATTTAAAAATAAATGGCGTGGCATGTGTCCATTTAAAAGTTGTTATGACTAAATTGCTGTTTGCAATTTTTGAATAACTTTCGAAGTTTTTAGAGTATTGTCACGTGGTTAGTATCAAAATGTTCAGAAAAAAATGAAGACAAGATATATTTTTTTCGAAAATTCGAAAAAAAATTTTTTTAACACCCCTTAGACCCTTAATAACTGTGTGTGGAATCGTGTGCCAAAAACACATTTGTGAGCAAAAAACTTTGCAAATGGGTGTTATGGACGCAGTTATATGTTTCAATGAAGGTGCATACGCAAGAACAGAAGTATTAAAAGCACTGCAAATAAATCAGGTATCAATACTTGTGAAGCCCTTCGTAAAATTGACTCTGCCGTCTTTCAGACATGTTCTGTTATGGCGATATGTGGTACCATCTTCACAATTTTTTTATTTTTAATATTTGATATTTGGTTTTAATTGTATTTCATAAAGGGGTTAATATTTAATAATAATTCCATACAAAAAAACTTTAATTTGTTGCAAAATGTTTGTAAAATTTTAAATTTTTGTGAACTTTTTTAAACCTTTTTTAAATTTCTAAGGCTTTTTTAAATATGTCTCTTTTCTTTCAAATTTTTTTTCCGAAGTACCTTATAATCTACTACATAAAACTGCGCATGGGTTTTTTCTGCTGCTGGAATTTATTTTATTTATTAATTTTTTTATAGTTAAACACTTCCTAAAATTCTCCAAAAAACATTAATTTTGATTTCGAAATTTTTTAGAAAAAGTACTAACATGTTAGAGCTAATTCCATGCCCAGTTTTACAAAACATACGTTTTAGAACATGTATAAAAATTTCTAACCCATACTTCAATTATCAAAAAAGCCTTAGGGTTTTGAATAATAGTAATGTACAAAAATTCAACATGGAGAAATATGAGTTTGAAGTTTTCATTCCATGAATAGCATGATATAATATTCATCGAATGGTCTGAAACTTTTATGAAATGTTAACTAGCTTATTTAAAACTACTTACTTTAAAAAATTGCACAAATGTAGAACAATTAAACAGTATACTTCCATAATAAATATATAGAAGAAAACGAATGAAAGATCCTTATTTCATAAAACTTTACCTTAATAATTATTAAAAAAAATAAATGCGCACACTTCAGACCTAATTCCATGCTCAGAGCTAATGCACAACATGTACAAAAGATGTTTATGCCTTTATTTTTAATTTCCATGATTTTAAAAGCCTTCGCATGTTAAATATTGTACACGAATGAAAGCAAAACCAAATTACAATTTATATGTAAAATATATCAAAATCTAAGAACTGTATGTGTGCATTTGTTTAAATAAATATCTTAAAATATTTTAATAATAAAATTGTTTAATTTCACATTCATGGGATAAAAATATATCACTAAAAACAAATATATAAAAATGGGAGAGTTTCTCTATTCTTGCGAGTTAGATTTTTAATTATCTGGGTTATCAAAATGAGATTTAGTATTTGTGCTTTGGGAGAATTTGTTTTGAAGTTTTAATTTCATTCATAATAATATCATAAAACGCACGCACAACTTTTAAATCTTGCAACTTTTAAATCAACTTTCAAATCCCCATTTGCTCTTCCCAATAAACAATTCACAAATTAGAATTTTTGCATGAATTGTACAATTCTTTCTTGAAATGATTTGTTACTTCTTATATAATGTCAGTCTCATTGACGCGCGGTAGAAAAATAACTAATTCATTTTTATCAGGCTCTTTTCTAGCAGAAAATCTGAAATGTGGGCGTGTAGTTGCTGTCCAGCATCAAATATTGCTCCATAACTTGATAAAAAAATGCAGGTAAAGCTTTTATATTTTGCAGGCATGTTTATAAAAATTAAAGGTATCAAATAAAGGCCAATAAAAAAATTTCGATAGTTTGATGATTTTTAGGGTACCATATCGTCTTAATTGAACGTCTGGTGACCTTGCTGGCGAAGGAAGAGTATTAACGCCTCTAAGGCAGTTCAGAGATATGCGAGCGGTATGGGGCCTGGCAATAAATTTTTGGAAACTGGCCCCCGGATGACGTGACCTGAAGGATAATACGACCAGCCACAGGATGGTTTCAACATATCGTTGAGCTGATAAAGATGTATCGAGGATGACTAGAGGTGACCTGCTGTGTCCTATAAAATAGCATCCATACCGTCACAACAAGGATTATGACTGTATACCTTTGTAAATCAAAGACTAATTGAGACCGCCTGCTCCGGCTTCTTCAGACACGGAGACGATTGGTCATCTGCTTCAAGAGTAAAGTGATATTCATCGTCGAATACTAGGCAATGCCAGTCCGATGGAAACCATGGTGACTAAATGCGACACCACTCCAGACGATTCCGCCGATGTTGTGGGGTCAAAGGTAGACGTCTTAAAGGCCGCTGCAAGCGTAATCCCATCTCAGCCAAGCGCTGTAAAATAGTGGAAGGTTCCACGGAGGGTAGTGAAGTGGCTGTAGTACGTCGAGTAGTAGATAATGATACCTATGGAGTAGTTCGGACCTGTCGAACAGTCATCTGATCTTGCCTCGTATTTGTGCATCTCGACCTTCCAGTTCATTAATTTCGCTGATAAGTTCTTCACAGCAACCATTGTTGCCTTGCACCTTATCCGTACGTTGCAAATGACAACCTATTGCTCGGTATGACCATCCAGCATACCGACTATCCAGCAACATGGTTTCATTTCGACAATGCAACCACGTTCAAAGTCATTCAGTTGCCTATAATCTATTTGAAAACATCGTGGAGGCATCATTCGATTTTTTTTCTCTAGAGAATCACAACGGCGAAAACAAAACAAAAAACATAAGTTTTCTATCTTTATGATCGGTTTTATATTTTGCAAGTTGCTCAGCAAAAATTCTCGCTATGACAGCAATTCATGTTCACTGGCGTTGAAAATTTGATGATTTGCATGTTCAATGAAGATATCTTTGTCTACGAAATTTCATTACAATCGGGCAACTCCTTCTTAGTGCTTCGATTTTTTTTTTCAAAGGAGTGTATTTTATGCAGAGTTTGAGAAAGAAACCCATATAGAACATTTTAAATTAAAATATTTTTAGATAAAAGTACCAAATATCTATCTATCCGACGAATGGTAAATTCTTAAAAACAATGCAAAATTGACACGAATGCATATAGCATTACAAAATGGATCTTAAAAATAAAATTTGATGAATTGTGTGTCATATTTAATACAATCAATGCACTATAAATAACAATTTTACAAAAAGATAATTTCAAATTTTTTTTACGCCTTAATTTTTGCTTTCACGATCATGATAAATCTCCCATTATTTTATTTAATCTCTACTGACTCAGATTTGTTGATTTCTATTTTATTAAATGCTTTCTACGAAATAAAATAAATCTCTAGCTTTCGAGGATGCAATGACACGGATCGATTTTGTGCTATTTTTAGAAAATTCTAATACTCACATCTTAATATAATTCACCTAAATGTTTTCAAATCGATCGATCAAACAATGAAGAAAACGATTATGGTCCCTGTCGCAGGATAATAACATTTCGCCTCTGAATAAAAACGCAACTATTGATTTATATTAAAGAAAGTTTTTACCACTATAAGCTACAGAAAAATTATAGTTTTATTCTTAAGAAAATAATTAGAAAGTTATCTGGAACTGAATGTTGATGTTGCGCGTAAAGCACATTTGACAGTATCATTTTCAGTTCCCTTGAAAGTTCTAAAGAATTCATCAATGTGAATAAGTATTCAATGAAAAAAACTTAACTATAGATATATGTGAGGCAACAATTACGAATTATCAAAATAATATTATTATACAAAATGAAATATTCGTCATAACTCATTATTGAATGAGTACTCATTAACGGGACTCTATAAAGGTACATAAAGTCTATTGGCAACCATGGTCAAGTGACGAAGACAACATTTAAGTTGGTACTTATCTTTTCGAACTTCCATATCATGATAATGGGAGGACTTTGAGCCTCGATATATTTAACACGAATCGGTGACCTCTACACGGTGGGTCTTCAGTGGCACCACGACTCGAATCCAAGACATTCCAGCCTCCCATAACAATTAGACAACCGCGGCTACCTTTAACTCAGGAGATAAAGCATATTGGTTATGATATCTTATTCATAACTAGGTTTCATTCATCAGTCGTATTTCCAGGCTTTTCTTACCCATATGTTTTCCCATACATAACTTCATAATAGTATGTCTTATGTAAGTTTGGCATGAAGTGTGTAGGTTGCACACTTCATGTTAGTTCAGGTTTCAAAAGATAAATAACTAAATAAAAACCATAATTTTCATACAATAATATTCATTTTTAAATGGATATAATTATAATAGAATATCCTGAATGTGTTTCCGAGGGTATTACAGTACAAATAAATTAACAAAATCATATTAATATACGAATAATTTAAAAGTTTTCATCCAGCGTAAAATGGATAATCATCAATAAAACATTTACTTATTTGAAAAAATATCTACTTAAAAAAAAATTGTTGGATATAGAAAGACTATCTACAGCGTTTCTAACCAGTAACAAAAACATGACAACGCTGTAAAAAAAACGCGCGATAAGCTTAAAATTATTAAACACCTGTTCAAGTAGGTTTTTTTTTTTTTTTAGTGAGGAAGAATTATCAAGAATTAATTGCACAGAGACGTGAAAAATATTCTGATAGAATTGCAAAAATACAAATAAACAACCTTTGTTACAAAAAACAAAAACTTGAAATATCACAAACAAAAAGTAGCAAATTAAAAAGTACTTTTAGCTAAATTTAAACGGAAAGTAAAAAGACATGAAGTTTTAGATATGATAATGAATAAAATAATTGAAAATTATTCAGTTTTAGAAATTAAACGCATTGTTAACACTAATTCTCGAAACATCAAGCAAAAAGGCATGTTTTAATTTTTTTTCAAGCAAAAGGCATGAAGTTTTAGATACGATAATGAATAAAATAATTAAAAATTATTCAGTTTTAGAAATTAAATGCATTGTTAACACTAATTCTAGAAACATCAAGCAAATTGCAACAAATATAAAGAGAAATGAATAAAGCAAGGTTTTCTTAAGTCGGCATCTTTCTTTCGATTAATGTCATTCAGATGCTTAAATTGAACTTACCTTTTCTTCTTTTTTAACTAAGAAATTTATGCATACAATATCAAATTCGAAAACTTAAACTATTACAAACGAATAAATAACTATTATATACGTAAAACAATATTCGAAAAGGCAATTACATTCTAATTTGTAACTGATTAATTACAATTTTTGTATTTAATAATTTATAATAATCCAAAATGGAAAAATTATGAAAAATCTCTCTTTGAATGATGCGTTCCCCACACCTTCTCATAGGTATTAAGATAGTTAAAATGTTCATCTCATTGACAGTTAAAAACCACTCATAGAGAAATGATTTTTTTTTTCCTTCACAAAATCACACATAGTATTTCTATCTAAACTAAGATCATCTACTTGTGTTGGCGCCAGTTGGCGAGAATTTCTTGTATAGATTTCGCTCCGAGCCAACTGTAGTAACCTTGTATTCAGTTCGAAAAGTTTAGCGATCCCATATATGGTTGGGATCCGTTTTCGCTCATTAAAATTTTGTTGTTAAAATTTACAGTCCATTAATTTATATCGGCAACAACTTGGATGAAACTAACAGATCTTATTTTAGAGGTTGACTCCGAACCACATCATAAACTACTCAATATGTAGCTTTAATTTAACATTAATTCAAAAATTAAATGTGTGACTTTTTATTATTATTACATAAAAACTCTCCCACTTGATTAGAGAAACTCGTCCATTTTGTTCGATGAATGAAAATAAATTTAACTCTTACTCTGAAAAAATTTGTGGAAAAAAATTGCCGAAAAAAAGAAAGGCCATTCAATTTAGAAATTGTACATTGTATGGCCACATGTAGATTTATCTAAATAGTGTAAGATTTCAATACTTTGAAGTCGGTATATTTATTTTCCAATAATATTAAGCAGTCGAAGTTGATTATAGCTGCAAATGAACTCGGTATGGTTTATCTGCAGAGTTTGATTATTTACAGTATAACACATTTTACAGGGGTACGACTTACAAAAAAAAAAACGTTCCAATAAAGATACCGTGAAGATTAATTTCCTTTTCTTTCACTTTTACAATCTTTTAACTATCTTAAAAGAATGCTATTTAAGATAGTTTAGAAAATATATTTTTTCTTGCTTCAAAAGGAAGTACAACATAAAGCTCTGCTTCTACTCAAACTTTCAATAAATTATGTCTTGAGGGAATGGTACAAAATTCCGTTTTAAGGGGTTAAGCTTTGCTAGGAGTAATTGGGAAAAAGTAGCTTTTCTGACATTCAAATCAAAACAAAACATTTTATATGAAGTTTACTAAAAAGAGAAGCTTGTTGTAAAATAAGGGATCGTGCAAGGTAGAATGATATTAAAATATCATTATACTTACTTCATTCACAAAAAGCTCTGAAATATTTTTTATATACAGCGCTATCTTATTTCATTGTAATTTTTAACACGAAAAATGAACATGAAAAAAAGCGTATTAGGAAAAAAATGTACCTTGTGTATTAGAAATGTCAAATTTGCTCTTTGATTGGCTGATAATACCAATAAAAAAAACGTACCTAAAACAAAATATTCCTCATCACAGAATTATTGAATATATTTATTTCTTCAGAACAAAAATATGCAAGATAGCTAAATACTTCAAAATTTTAAAATCTTACACTGTTAATTTCTTTAAAATCCACTTGAAAATTATAAATATACATCAACATTAGTAAAATATTAGCACATAATTTAAAGCAAATTTTAAATCTCATTACTAAGTTGATTAATTACAACAAGGAATAAATTTTATAATTTAAACTACTAAGTTTCAGTTACTTTTCTGAATATTTAGTCTTCTATCGAGTATTAAACTTGACTGAGAAAAAAAAAATTATAATACAACACACACTAGTATTATTTCTAATCATTATTCGAAAAACTCATATAATTCTATTATAAATTAACTTAACCATTGATCTGTCGAATAATTTACTTAAATCACTTTATTTGTTTCGAATATGTATTATAAATAGGAATTATAATACATATTTGAATATAAATTTTTAAAAAAAGCATAAATATTTTGTGGAAAGTTTTAATTCCATATTTTCTGCTAACCACAGAGCCACTCCTGTCCCGCACAACGTCCGAAAACTGTATCCAATTAATTATTTAACAAGATTAGATGTATTTGGCATACATAATGGGGAGCTAACTGAGGTTCCCATTAGGCGATTGTTTTCACCTATTCCCAAAATGGGCTAGTCAAGCACTGGGGAATCCATCGTTTTCTAGAACACTTCCTGGTATCATTTCCATCAACTATCATAAATTTTCCATCAAGTGAATGGATATCAGTTCATAGACGGTAAGCTGCTTATGTAGGCCATTTGGTTAGTGATGAAGATACCATTTACCACAGCGACGCGCCATGTTTACCTTTCTGGGGTCTTTCATCTGTCCTGTTCACAAGGTACAAAGTTATCGAAGCTTTTAGCGAAATGAACGGTCGAATTGATAGTGTGTACGGAAGGCTGTCAACTTTATTTTTCGATTATTTATTACATTTTTTTATAGATAAAGGAAAGAAAGTAGAGGAAGTAATCAATGACTGATTGTCTGTAACTTATTCGTAATCATTATTTTCTGTTACAAATATTTACATGTATATTGTAAATTGAATCATTAAGACTTTCAAAGCAAATAAATTTGATAACTCATTTAGAAAAAAAGTTAGTTTTTAATTAATTTTTAAGAGCTCAAATTTACTAAGAAAATTGTTAAATTGAATTCAAAGAGGGGATTTAATGGAAATTATTTAAAGTATACGAACACAGAGTACTTTTTTAAAAATATATATGGCATGCCAAAACATCATAAATACTTTTTAGAGATCAATACCATTTAATATTAATACTTAGCCGGCAATATTCAAAATAAATTATCTAAATTTTACAAAAACCACAATTATAAGTGAAATTTTAGCATTTTTTTAAATTTTAAATTACTTAGAGAAAAAGTAATAAAGTTATATCGATAAATTATTAGTAAAATTTACTATACACATTTATCTAGGGAATGTACTCAAGTTATAATGTTTTATTAGAATATAGAAATTTTAGAGGTGATCGCGAAGAAATATTATCAAAAATATGAGACATATTTATGAGGCTATTATTGAAATAATAGGCCATAACCCAAACAATATTCATACAGTAAGAATTATTTTGGTACATCCTCTTGAAAATAATATAATTAACAGGTTCAACTGACAGTTAAAATGCCTACTTATGGTAGATTAAAGAACTACTTCCGATTTTTTCTAATTTTATGTAATTTATTGTAACTTAGCCTCTAGGTAACGTAGAAATAAAATATGTGTTCAGCAAAGCCAACAGCAGGGGTGGCTCTTAGGTCAGACAAACCGGACCCCTACCCGGGGCGACAAATTCTAAGGCGGCATTTGCATTAAATTTGAAAAAACATTTTTTTTTTTGTTACAAAAAATTTTATATATTTTCTGAAATACTATTGGGTGTGGATTTGGTATTTTATTTTTACTGTGTCTTACTTTCTTATTTTGTACTCTGCATGTTTAATGTCAGTTTTCTTTTATGTTGAAACTTAAGAGTTCGTGGCGGGATTATATGTTCAATCATGGAATTTGATATGCTTACACATCTTTCACTTGTAACTTTCTCCCCATCCCGAAGTGGGGTCACTACGGACGTTCCTTTCACCCATACGACATCCGGTATCAGTTATCTAAAAGGGGACAGGGACAATAAGAGTTTTTTGTAGATAGAGAAGCATGGGAGATGTTTTATTTGAGTCTTGAGTGTAGTTACTATAAGTAAAAATAAACATTTGGGATCCCCACCACAGTAGACTCTTTTTAGAAGAAATTGGCATGCTGAAATGAGCTATTCCTTCTCTTACATTTTAATCGTTTGAAATAATAACAGATAATTATGTCCTTAATTTTGAATTATTTTGTACTTGACTTAAAATTATATATATATATATAAACATAAATCAGAAAAATAAAAAAACTATAAACATTTTACTAAATACTGCTTAAATCAAAAATACCCAATTAATTTTATTAATAGTTATATGAATAAAGAACCATAGTTTATTATTATAAATTTATCATTTTTCCTCGATAGATATAGTTACCTCGAAATTCTAATTTTAGATAAAATTACTTATTCTCGTTTTTTTTTTTTTACATCATGTATAATTTTAGTGTCACTAAGGTAATGGTAGTATGTTTACAATTTTTAATTTTTATTTCTTTTCTTTTCATACTTTTGCTAAGGCTACTCTTCAGCCATTCCCATGCTTTGAATTTGCATTTGGGTCCAGAATCTGGCAATAACTTGTTTATTGTACTCAGATTTAGCGCGCGCACTGCATTTTTGAATGCCCTTTTTAGGTAAGTTACCTTTTTCTTGTAATGGATTTAGATTTTTTCTATCCTTTAATTTCATTAGGTTTTTGCTCAGTATTATTAACATAAAGGGGGAAGGTTGGTTGACTACAAAACATGTTCAACCCCACGTTTATATAATTATTTTATATATAAGCTGTCCTAAGTCAGCAATGTTTATAATACTGTAGCATCCATTTTTTTATACTTAACTCAATTATTTTTATTTTTTCATGTATCATTTCTGAAATCTATTGTCTGGTTAACTTGCAACTTCAACTTTTTTCAGTTTTGATCAATGTTTATTCGTCTCTCTCTTGTAGAGAAATTTTGACTATGTGTGTGTGGGGGGTTACAACTTTCTCTCTTATTATTTTATTTTATTATACTATATATATATATATAATATTGTAATATTGTTATGCTACCTTTTAGTTCGCAAGAATTATTCAAGTTTTATAGGTATGTATCTATATGAACAATTTATCTTTTTTAATTATAATTTTTTGCTTTAGAGAGAGGGGCACCATTTTCCATTTTTGCCCGGGGTGGCAAAACTGTTAGAGGCTGCCCTGTCTACATAGCTACATTCAATAAAATAAAGAACCAAAAAATGTGTATTTTCATCGAAATTGTTCCGAATGTGTATTTTCATCGAAATCATTTAAACGTGTTCCGATATCTTAAAGTATTTTTAATGCTATTATTAAAATGCATAGATATATATTTGCGTGTGTGTTTACATTTCAAGCCTTAGATATAAAAATATATGGGAATAAAATAGATTTTTATGCTAACATTTTTGACATTAAGATAATTAGTATTAATTTAAAAATAAACATTATTTTGAGAACTGTAATCCATATTTTTATTTAGAAAAATATACATTTCTTTTTAAAAATATGCATTACTAAGTCTTATTATTTTCTTACAAAAATATGTGACATTTAGTATTCTCAAAAATGTATTTTAAAGCTACATTATTGTTAATGTTACATACTAAGCTTTCACATAAATAAAATTTAATTCCTTTGAAAATGTATTGTTTCAACTTTAGCTTAATCTACTTATAAAACTCTTAATTTAAACACTGAAACTCCCCCATTACAAAAAAATTATTTAAGTTACATTTTGAGTTTCAAATGTAAAATGTTTGCAAAATCTTACAATTATTTGATTTTAAATCTAAAAAAGGATTTATGTATTAAATTTTTAGGCAAATGATGTATTTTTAAAAATTTTATTAAAGCATTTCTATTAATTTTTATATAAAGTATTATAATCTTTTATGTAAAATAATATATATTTTATAGATGTAATATAATCTCAGCTTCCAATCTACAGGAAAAGAAAAAGAATTTATTTTAATTTTGCAAAACTGATTCGATTCAGGATCCATTGTCAAATCATGCGAGTTCGGTTATTTGAAAAGCAAAAAAAATATATTACATTTGAAAAATATAAGCATTTGAAATAAGTTTTATGAGTTGAGCTTAGCTCTTTATTGAGGTTGCGAAGAAAAATATTGAAGAAATTGCGAAGAGAAATATTGAAAGAAATATGTGTTTAGAAATATGAAAGAAATTTAATTAATGGCTTTGAAATAAGAAAATAGAAATAAATAGAAATGTATATATATTTCCTTGGATCAAAATAAATTTCAAAATTATTTCTATTTAAAATATACTGTCACATTAGCCCTTTGAAAACTGATCAAAAATAAATATAGATATAATGTATTAACATTTATTTTTATCATTAAACAATTTTACCTCTATTTAAATCCAGAGAGAAATGGAGAAATAAGACTACGCCCAAATGATGGCCTGCAGCTGACGGTTACCATTTATCACCTATTTTAGAAGTTTCGGGTAATATTGAATATCATCCAGTAATTTTCTCTTCTGCAATCACATTTGCAGGGTTGGAAAAAATCATTCCTAAGTCCAACAATTGTTCTAAGTGTTTCGGAATTGTAATAACTGTTTCTGAATGATTTACTAGTCTCGGGGAGCACAGTAACTGTTCAAACATTAAGAGCCTACATGCATTGGGATAAAAATTTTACTTTTTTATTAATTTAATTTTTATTACATTTCTTGTTTTCGAATTATTATGTTTTAGAGTCAGGGACGTCCGAAGCTTATTTTTGTCATGATTATTTCGGCCATGGAATAGAAGGTCATGTTAAAATATATTGAAATTTCGTTTCAGTTAAAAAGTTCTGATTTAAACTAACAGAAAAAATGTTTGCCCATAGATTTAAAATTATTTAAGTTACATAAGTTCAAAGTTTTGTAGACATTTTGAGGAAATTAGTGATTATTTCTTCGAAACAAATGAAACACTGTAAATATTTGCTGTTGCCGACTAAGGGGTCTTAAAATTGATGCTGTAATTAATCTGTTATAATGAGTTTCAAAGTTGTCAATATATACATTCATGTCCATAAATTAAGGATAATTCAGAGTTACGCGGAAATCGAACTCTAAAATAAGTATATCAACCATAAAATGACTACACACATCTTCAAGAATCTTATACAAATTGCAGGAAGCCACCAAATGACACCGATAGTGCGTCGCAATGACAAGAGTGTAACAGGGGGATATACTATATAAAGAATACAGGAAAAGAAGTAACATTGTTCGCAAGCGCTTTATAAGCCTTTAAGTGCAATAACTGCATAGTTATGATACAAAGGACGCATTTGGATGATTTTTTATGTGGTACAGTTATCGGCCGTCTGGGATGTGGGCGTAGCCTGCTGTAAGTATCCGAGGAACTTGGAATCATCCAGAGTGTCATCTCCAGGCTTTGGCAACGATTCCAAGACGATGGTTATGGAAGTAGACGTTACAGCACAGGTAGCCCCCGAGTTACAACGCCGAATGAGGACAGGTATTTGGCAGTTACTGCCAAAAGAAACAGATGAAGCACAGCATCAGACCTATCTCGGCAGCTCTCTTCAGCCACTGGTACGACAGTTGTAAGGCAGACTGTGTAGAGAGGCTTGGGGCAAATTGGTCTATATGCTCGTAGACCTGTCACATGTGTTCCACTTACTGCAACTCACTGATGCTTGTGGTTAGCCTGGAGTAGAGAGCATGCATTGTGGACACCGCAACAGTAGGCTTGTGTGATGTTTTCCAACGAGTTCAGGTCCAGCTTGCAATCCGATTATCCCTGAACTTTCATAAAGGAGCGCCAGTTACCCGTTACCACCAAGAAAACATCATTCAACGACACCGTTTCAGAGGTGCGGGATTGCTCGTTTGGGGAGGAATTATTTTGGGTTCCAAAACTGACCTGCATGTTCAAATTGGAACCACGATAGGCCAAATTTATCGGGACGTCATTCTGGAACAACATGTACGCTTATTTTGGGGCGCTATGGGTGCAGAATTTGTGTTTATGGATGGCAACACCCGTCCTCACCATGTAAACATCGTAAACTAATGCCTTCAATCGGAGGTTATCACCCGTATGGATCAGCGCGCATTATCACCGGACTTGAATCCAGTAGAGCATGTGTGGGACACGCTTGGCCAACGAGTTGCAGCCCGTCAATCACCTCCTATATGTCTACGGGAACTTCGGAGAGCATTGCTTGATGAGTGGTGTAATATTGCCCAAGCTCAAATCGATAATTTGATACTCAGCATGCCTTGGTGTTGCACAGACTATATTGCATCCTCTGGGAGACATGCTTTGTATTAACCATCATACGAAGTATGTAATGTTGGGTTTTGTAAATAAAGAGTTTTTTTTTTCTGTAATTTGCTCCAGGGAGCAAAAATCGCAATTTTTATTGAAGTGAAAACTTTTTTAGCGGCGTTGGGCACTTTTTAGTAGGAGAAAAACTTATGGATTCACGTCACCGACATGCTCTGACTGGCGCACGCGCAGTGTGCTGTTCGCCTTATACACTTTTTGGATGGATGAAATCTGGTGCGTTCGCGTCACTGACATGCTTATAGCAGTATATCTGTAGCTATACAGCTGACGTATAGTGCTGTGTATATCTTATAAGTGAAATTGAATGGATTTAGTGAATAGTTCAATGTGTATATACTGTGCATTTCTAGTTGCGATTCCGAGAATGGGCAATACATATTAATCGTTGCCGTTTATATTTCGCCTGGAAAATCTATGAGACAGATACAACAATTTTTATTCGAAAATTTGATGATTTATACAAAAGAAGGTTCTGAAGTACTCGAAAAAAGATTTGGCGAAAACTATATATGATAATGTACCGATGATTTTCAGTGGAGACTTCAATATTAACTTTGCAGATGATAAAAATGATACTTAGATAAATTTGAATCAAACATTTTCCTTTTTTACTTTAGTTACCATAAGCTTATTGTATCTTTTTTAGAACAAAATGAAATAATTGAAAGTACAAAAAGTCTAAGTATTGTTGAAATTAATGATGACAATGATGCAAACAATTAAAATAATGTTAAAAATCAAGTACATTGAAATTTAAGTAAATACAAATACTATCCATCAATAATATGATTGTATATTAATTGTTATTTCAATTGAATTGTTTTCACTTCTATCGGCAGTCTCTTTAACTGCCAGTTTTAATGATATTAAACATATAGCATCCTTTTTGCTCTTTACCTTTTGTTTGACAAAAAGGCTTTACAAAAAAGTCACATTTGTTTTGCTTCTGACTCTTTCTTTGCCTGAACTTGCATTATCCTTAATTTATGGACATGAGTGTTCAATATATGTTGTTATATTTTACTCTTCGTTAACTTTTTCTTGCAATTCTGTTTGGCATTTTGTCATCGCGCGCGCACACACACACACACGTGTGTGTCCGTGTGTGGTTTGATTAAAATATGCGATTGAAATTCTGTAAAGATGGATGCTTGCATAGTTAGTAAATCTGCTCTACAAGTTGACCATTTATTTAAAAAAATTAATACAAAAAAACTCTTACCTCATATTTCTAAATTTAAATTTATTTTCAGCTTCCCTCAATTCAAATACTTGTTTTCTTCTGGCGATAGCAAGGGAAGAGTATTTTCACCACTTAGTTCAGAAAAATTCCTAATTTTGCAATACGTGTTTTTTCAAAAATTAATCCTTCTGCATTCAACACTGCACAAATACGCTCTCTCTATATAAAAAAGTTTCGTTAAATGTTGTAACAAATTTATTTGACTGCTCTCTTGGCGGCGGGAATGGCGATCACCAACAGAATGTTATGCTTTAGTATCAGCCTGAATACTATCATCACTAACCTCATCGGAAATGTCACCCGCTAAACTAAATTTGAAATTAGGCTGTATCGTCATGCAATTAAGAAATTCATGTATCACTGATTTACTGTGTAATGGCACAAGATTGGTAATGAAAATATTCAGAAGAATATACCCCAGTGAGAAATTTTATCAGGAGATAAGAAAGGTGAAATTGTATGAATATCAGGATCACACACATTGGACACTCGAGAGAACTTGAAAATGCCATTCGTATAGAAACGTCCGCAATTCTCAATATGATTGGCATTTGCCATGACTATAAAAAAACACTGGGGCAGAATTTTGAAAAAGTCGTTTTATGTGTAATATCGAAAGAAACAATATTTACTCATAAACAATTGTACGTGGCTCTGTCAAGGTGCAGAAGCAAAGATGGTATTAAAAAAATGTAGTATCATTTAGTGGAAAAGGTGATTAGATGCATTGTTTTGAAGCGAAACTAAATTAAAGTACAAATTAAAATGCGGAGATGAAGACTTGAAATTTATTATTATTTTTTTTCCTGCTTATAATATATTGAAAAAAATAGAACTACATAATACATGTTACAGTTTCACAATTTGAGCAATGAGTGTAAATAGTTGTATGATATGTATAATGGCGGTTGGTCAACCTTTAGGAGGCCAGGGGGTACCCCCTACCATAGTTTACCATAATATAAAAAAATTATTTATGTAAGAGAAAGAATATAAATATTTTAAGTTGCCTTGTTTATTTTGAAAAAAACCACTCTCTATTTTCCTCATGTATAATAAGCTTTCATTATAACCCTACTTTCATATTTCCCTCCCTTTTATTGTAAAATATGTTGATCAAAAACCAATTACTTATAAAAATGAATGTATTTTAAAGTAAGTGGTAAAATTATGTATTATTTATTTTGACTTATAGAGAGCTATTTTTTTTTCTACCTTGTATCCTTAAAATTGTCAGTTACCCTGCTATCAACCGGATGATGGGTTTAATGCTGTATGAATCCCTCCAAGATGGAAAACAGATAATAAATAATGGAATAGTGTATAATGGAAAACAGAGAATAAATCAGCAGATTTTTTTGAAGAAAATATTCTGATAAAATAGTATATTGCATTTCTTTTCAGTGATTTATCAAAACATTTCCTGAATTTTAAATAGTGTTGCTGTACAATCGATTTCCATCGTCAAAAGTTATCCCGAAAATAAGCAAAATATAACTGGAACAATTGTAATCGATAGTATCGAATAAAAAATTATAACTGAACGCAGTCTTGAAGGTCAATGACATCGCGTGTGTTGATTTGCCTAATATAAAGTATATACACAAAACTTTAAAAAAAAAACAAATATTCTAACAATGTAATCGATTTGTTAAGAAGTATTGATATTTTCTGACATTTCCTGTATTATTATTCTCAAAATCATAGAATTTTTTTTCAAAACTTTTGAACATTTCCAGCGTGCATTACAGTTATATCAAGTGCAAAAATACGTTCCAAACTTAAGTGTCTATAAACAAATTTATTATCATATAAATTTGTTGAACTTTCAAAAGTATAAATAATAAAATACATTGGTTATCATAAATTACATAAAAATCACAAAAATGATGATAACTCAAAAAGTTATGCGTAGAATTTAGTGAAACTTATACACATTATACAACACATAGGAAGGTATAAAATAGCATTAAAAAATACCAATCAATTATAGTGTTATAGAAATTAGTGTATGTATACGAAGAACAAATCGGATGTGTCAGTTTGGTACAGAAAAAGTACCTTTAATATGGGGTATGATCCCCGAGAAGCAATACAGCACATGTAGTGATGTGTGGTGCTCTCAATTATGCCGTCTATTAATCCTGTAGGAAGTGCGAGCCATTGCTCTTCCAAGACAGTGTAAAACGTGGTCGATCCTAGGGAGGGGAATGGAGAGCGCGTCATCCTAGAGAATCCCAATCATGCTCGATAGGGTTAAGACTCGGCGATCGAGTTGGTCCCTGCATGCGCTGAATTGTTTGCTGTTCAAGAAAAACATCCATGTTGCGAGACTGACTCTGCGTTGTCTTGCATTATTATCCTGTAGCTCTAAAGCATCACTAACTGCGCCAGCATAAGGGCGCACATAAGCATCCAGGATGTCATCTCTATGTGAGCATTAACATTTCCACAGGAAAAGAATGGAAATCTGTGCTTCCACCCAAAGAGATACCACCCAAAACACAGACACTGCCTGATCCGTATGTATCTCTTTCACGGATATGGATGAAAACGAGTTCCAAGTTCTCTCCAAACGAAAATATGCCTACTATCACTTTCGAGGCTGAACCTAAACTCATCTGTTAAGAGAACAGCCCTCAATTTATCACATGTCCAGTGGGCATGTTGACGTTCTGACTGCAAACATTCCCGTCTATGGCCGGACGTGAGTGGGATGCAAATGGCTGGTTGCCTCGCATAAAGACAGTGTTGTGAAGCCTTCGAGGCGTGGTTGACCATGATAAAAAAAACTTTCCGGAGCTTACAGCAAAAGGATCTGAGCTCAGCCGGAGTTGTGGTTCTATTCCATCGTGCACACAAAACAAATATCAGTCATCGGCACTCGTAGTAGAACGTGGCCATCCTTGATTGAACCTCCTGGATGCCGAATCCGTGGTTGGAAATTGTTGCTAAAGCCTATGAATCACAGACAGTGGCTCACTTTCAGCCATATAGCCACTTCTACCAGACTTTGTTTTGACTCTAGTCTTTCAATAGCTCATCATCACAGTTCTTCGGTCAAATGATGCCTAAAGGTCACTGTTACAACTTCGCTGTACCAATTCACTTTTTTAATCTCAGACACGCAGCGACAATATCCGCCTAACTCCATTTTTATGCTCCCCGCAAATGACGCATTCCGACTGCATCGCCCCTATTTTGTATAATGTAATACGTTCAGCTCCTTTTACTTACCAATATATTGAAATTTCAAAGCGATTGGCTTATTTTGGGGCAACATCGCCATTTTTGTGATTTTTTCCCCTTAACTTATGGTAACCAGTGTATAAATGAAAATAAAATATGTATTATTAAAAACTTTTAACCAAAAATCGAAGCTTTCGTCAAATTTATACCTTAAAACAACGTAAAATAATTCAATATCAAATTTTAATAATTTCCTACAAGTTAAAAAACTATGTTTCAATTTTTTTTTTATTCAAATGTAATGCAATTCCAACAATATAAATCAATTGTAATTTGAACTTCGTCCCATCTTCAAAGTTTTGACCAGTCAAAAAATGACTGATTGAGCGTACATTAAGAAAAGTATTTTATAGCCACTGCGCTATACGATTCCTAATTTGATATTGTAAGTGGATTTTACATTGGAAATATTATTTCCTTTTTAACAATTATATTCTCACGTATATTATCCTAAAAGATACAAATACTTATATATATATATATATATAGTTGATATTCTCTACTATAGAGAGATAAATCATTAATAATCACAAAACTGAAGCAAAAAAATTCGAAATTGTCATATAAACCAGAAATAAGAATTTAGAAAAGATATGTTAGAAATTATAAAAATAATAGAATTATATATACATATATTGTATATATAATGTAATTACTTCCACGGTTCATTCAGAATATATTGAGATTTTTAAGATACATTGTGATAAGTTATTATTTAATTTATGTTTAACGTTGAAATTAATTCTGAAGCAGAGCTCAAAAAATTAATAATTTAACATTCGATTTTTTTTGTAAGTTTATTACTATGAAATATATATCTCTCAGTAAGTTTGAAAAATATAACTTTCCTGTAATGTTTCCATTTTAAACAAGCATATTCTATCACAGAGACCGTAATTAGGAATTCTATATCAATCAACAGGAAAAAGTATTAAAAACTAATAATGTATGACTATATTTTAAGCTGATGTCTTGCATCAATTTTTATAATGGCATACTTACGCATTCTAGCAACGGCTTGACTGTTTCGGCCTGTCCAAGAATCGAAGCATGCATTAAAGCTGTTAACCCTTTCCAGTCGGCAGCGTTTGGATCAGCACCAGCCTCTAAGAATAGCTTCACTAATTTTGTTCGACTTCGACTGCAGTCATCTACAGCTACTACAGTGTAGATGAGTGGAGTCTGCCCTCTTTCATTTCGACAATCAACATCAATTCCCGCTTCAGCCAAAAGCATAGCTTGTCGATGTCTCTTGTAACGAATAGCCTCGAAAAGACCATAATGTCCTGATACAGCTGATATCATTTTCAAGTAGGTTTCGAGTTTTGTCACAATTCACTTGAACTTAGTTCAGCCAAAGATGGAATAAATGCTTTTACATTTAATGCATTGGTTACCATCTAAAAAAATACAAAAGAATCATAAAATTAAGAGTAATATATATATATACATACACGAAACACAAAATGTTATTTGTAATATATTCAGAAGCAAAAGTGAAAGACGAAGCTAAGCAATTGGCATATCAGGGGAACGAGATGTCAGAACAGACTGAATGAGTAAGCAAGAGACCAACTAGAGTTAGGTACAGAAAGGCATGTGTATGCAGCATGGCATACTAATCACACGTCAGATGAATAGAAAGCGCGGTGGAAAAGTACGCTCAGTATTTCTGTAAAAGCTATTGCACGGTATACATCAATTTAAACGACGTTTAATCTCAACTTCAGTGTAGTATGCCCAACAGCAATTCTGTAGACGACATCTGTAAAACCTAACCCAAGGTTTAATCATTAAGAAGATGGAGGAGGGTTGAAAGCAGGTCTGTGGAATTGAAGATCATTCAATGTATCATTTCACAAATTTAGAGAGTGTTTCAAATTCTAGGAACAGTTGCTGGAGAATTTGGTAGTGGTCATCCACAAGCAAACAAGACGACAGACGACCGGTTTATTATCAAATAAGCTAAAGAGGACAGAGAGGCCAGACAGCAGCAAAAAAAATCACATGATACATGCAAATGACTACTGCACGATTAATATCGAGTTGGCCGAAAGGCTACACAACGGTGATCTGTCAGAACTACGCGCAACAAATACAATTAACGCCATGCGACATATTGGGAAAATTGATGAGCAGCGTAAGACTTAAGGAATTAAATTATTGAATTATTACGTCTGCAGCTATTAATTACAATATTTAAAGTTAGATAAAAGTTATATATTCAAACTATTGAGTGTTTTAATACAACAGAATACTTTGTTAGCCGTCTACTCTGCACTCTCTTGCGGTGGAGCTGTCCCTTCTTATATCTCGAACTCCACTCAAGATTCGACTTCCAAATGGAGTTCAGAGATTGTTCTATTTCTGCCCTGGCTGTCGGCATGATGTCAGCTGAAAGGATCGTGAAATATTTTAGAGGTGCATGTTGGATATGAACGGCGCAATGTTTTCTACATAGAAAAGTCGATATAGCAGCTGCGAGGCGTGAAAACATTACAGTCTGCTCATCAGAAACAGCATTTTCTGTGGTGCCGAGAACACAAGAACTTGACAAGCAAATAATAGGGCGAATTCTCTTCACGTATGAGAGTAGATTTAGTCTAATTATCCATTTTTAACCTATACATACCTAAAGACAACGAGGAACATGCAAAAACCCCTCCAATATCATTGAAAAGGACATATTTTGCTGCTTTGATGCTTTAATACCATTAATTATACTATAAAACAGGACACATTTTCCACAGAAGTTCATCTATTAAAAGTGTATTTCGAGTTTTACAACTGATACGTACCACAGAAAAAAAATCTGTGACCTGATTAAATGCCATTATGAATTATGCAAAGGAAACTAATGAAAGAAGCAAAATGATTAGTAACTTTTTAAGAATATTACTTATTTGCTTAAATTTTTTTTCAAAAAAACTGTGCTTTTTTTTAGAGTAATTAAATTTATTCAAATTAAAAATAATAAAAAATTGAATCCTTTAAGATAATTTGAGAATGATAATTTATATTTTCATAGGGATTCACATGCTCACCGAAAGCCAGTGATCTTGTGTTTTTTGGTCATCGTGGTAAAACCGAATTTCAAGCTGAGTCTTGATTTATATGGAACATATCGTAGCTCTGAAATGGGGAGACTGCAACACTTTTAATTAAGTTGTACTTTAAAATGTTCATGAGTTGTTGAGCAAGTTAACAAAATGAAGTCACAGCCGAAGTGTTATCCTCGTCATTTGATAGTAGCTTGAAAAAGCCCTCGTGTAGCTCTAGAGTGACATTATATATAATTTAAGTTAATCAACCAGACAACATCAAATCTAGAACTCTTTCGTCTATTTTTTTAAAAAAACCAAAAAAACATTATTTTATAGTTAATCGGACTAAGTTATAACTTAATCTTTTAGTCGCCCAAATCTGGAATTAGTCACCAAATCTGGAAATGGGATCTGAAATTAGTTGCCAGATGCGGTATGGTATCTAAAAATGGGAAATTGTTAATCCCGATTATCCTGATCAGGGCAATGGAACAAAATTATTAAATTATTGTATTGTCATCGTCCTTGACAAGTGAGCAAAATTTCGAATAAATCTGACCTTTTTAAGTGCCTAAAAATTGAGTTCAAAGATTCCATTACATACAAGTGAAGCTTATAAAAAGGTGTAAAAAATGTGAAAAAATATGATTTTTATATGCATTTCTTTTGCTTTATGATTAAGAATTTTTTAAAATTTGAAAGCTCGTGATAAGGTTTTTAAAATAATTATAAAGAATTTTTTTCAAAGTGAAAAAAGCTCCTTCTGTAAATAAAAACTTTTCTTTTATTTGTTCTCTTAATATTATTTTATTTTAATCAAATTTATTCAATAATCAAGATTCGAAAGGTGTAATATGAACCAAAAGAGAACATTACTATAATCAGATGGATCTTTCTCAGAAATTGATATTTCCAGAAAGTTCCTCATACGCATTAACGTGCATATGTGTGTAAAACATTTCTTTAAAATAGAAAGTAAAAATTATTTTTAAGGCTACTTAAAATTCAAACACTTAGAGATACAATATTGCTACAGGAACATAATATCCTAATTTCAGAAACATTAAGGATATGTGTTTCTGACTAAGTGTTAAAAACCAGGAAAGTAAAATAAGAGTTTACCTTTTACACAAATCTGATTTTGAACTGAAAATTTTAATTTCATGTATTATTTTTTTAAAATAAAAAGAAATTAAATAAATTTAATGCTTTTAACGGAGATTCCAACACAGCTTATTACGAAAACTACAATAAAAAAAGCCATTCAATAAATGAAATTATACTAAAAAACGTAACGCCAAAAAAAAAATTTTTTTTTCGTATTTGGAGCAAATTATGTTTCAGCGTATATATTTTGTCATTTTCATTTCACAAAGCCTCTCAGAGAGAATAGCAAAAGTTATTAATTATATATTCAAGACTTGCAATCAATATCTGACTATCGTAATACTGTAAGGTTATTCATAAACACGAAATGAATAAGAGAAATCGATACATATTGATTCAATCTCATAGTAATTACTGTAATAAAAATTTATGAAAATTGATTGTACATGTTTTCTGACACACATGCAGAAGCTAAATAAAAAAAAAAAATTGTAACATCATTTGCAAAATTTATATTCTTAGAGACACAATACAGCTGCTGAAACATTTATTTAAGGATATATTTCTGATGAAATAATAAAAATCAGGATATAAAATAAGTTCACCATTTAAACAACTCTCTGAATTCAAAAACTAAACATTTTACACTCTACACAGATATAGGTTATCTGTAATAAGATTAAAGGGAAAAAATCCATGATAATAATGAATTTCTGAATCTATACTACTAGTAAATTTTATTGTTTTAAAGTAAGCAAAATATATAAGTAAGTTTTAACTTAAAGTAGGCATAATAACTAAATAAGGGCAGTAAATGGTAAAAATGCATTAGTTGCAACTAAATAATTCACAAAGATAGAAATTAACCAAAGTCTCAAATCATCGCATTTTAATTTGTCATTTTGATGCGATTTTATTGTTAATTTACATCGCACTAGGAATTAACATGAGGACTACTGGTGGAATGCCCAAAGGAAGCGAACTCACCCGAAGAGGGCTTAGAGCTAAAAACCGATCCTTCCGGAAACAACCCCCACCACCACCACGTCCAGTCTTTATCGAAAAAAAATCAAAGTTTACATTTTAAAGAGCAGAAGACAGTAAAATAACAAAATACAATTTTAAAGGTAACTGCGCGATATACATACGTGTACGTGAACATAATACAAATATACAAAGCAAAAATAATAATAATAATAATAATAAAACATAAGAGGTATAAGAGATGGAAGAAAGAATATGAATATTAAAACTTCCTTAAAAATACATAAAAATAATAAAACTATCCGATACAAATGCACCCTACAGACCAAAAGAAAAAAAAGACAGGAAACATAATAATAATAATAATAAATGTTTCTTTCAAATCATATTTTCAGTTCACGTCATCACTTTCTGTTGATATCAGCTTAATAAATAAATAAATAGTGAAGGGCCTCTTAATTATGAGCCATGGCCAAGCGACGAGAACGACACCATAGCTGGAAGTCCCTCTACAAGCTGCCACACCACGCAATAGGAAAACTTCGATTCTAGATAGATTTAACGTGTAGAGAAGCCCCTCTACACGGTGAATCTTCAGAAGCGCAAGGACTCCAACCCACAACTCGACAATACGGAACATAAGCTCGCGACCACTGCCATTTGGCTACCGCGGTCATTGGGGGATTGAGGATATTCCTCTGTTTTTAGTAAAGCAATTCAAAATATCAATATCTCCTTTTGCCAATAAAAGCCTTTATATACTAAAACGGAAATGTAATTCACATCAGCTCCTAGTATGTTTCCATAAATAAACTTCAGCAGATGAATATGAACTTTCCAGAAAAAATAGAATAGAAAATGAACCTCACACTCCTCTTTCTCCTCAAAAATTGTCAAATTTGTCAACTTATTGAAAATCCAACTTTTGTCACTAATTCTAATTTCATAATTCATGACAGATTATTATCATTATAAAAGTACCATTATTAGTTAATATATATATACTTTTTTATATTCTTTTATTTCAAACGATAATCCTTTTAACACATTTTGCCACTTTAATCGAAATTAATTATAATCAATGCTGTAAATTATATTCTTACGAGAAAGAAAAAAATGAGTATGAATGTATAAATTATGTCTTTCACTCCACAACAATCATTCGGTGAACACCACTCCTCATCGACGTAATTGAATTTCTCTTTTTATTTTGGATGCGCGTGGTTTAGATTCCCTCTTGAGAATTCCCTTCCAAAATACTGAACCGATTATATTTCCGGGTTCCGGAAGTTAATAGCTGATATGCTCTGATAGTCGCGCAGACCAATATATTTGATCAAGGAGAAACCAGGTTAGTGAGATGATCCTCACTTTCGTTACCAACATGTCGATTAGGCACTCTAGAAAAAGTTCAATGGGTTTTTGGAGAAGAGCACTTTGACAAAAAGCCTTGCCGGGGTGTACTTTAATGGGATGACACTGATTATTTCTAAAAAACGTGATTTTGTCTTTCAGCGCTTATTATTATGGGAAAATATGTGATTGAATTTATCACTATGCCACAAAAAAAACCTATATTTCGATTTTTTTTTTTCCTAAATAAAATCTGCAATGCTTTTTTTTATTATTATTTTGCTCTTTTTTTCGTTTCATACTTTTTGTTGATAATTTTATTTTATTTTATGGATTCCTCCATCGAACGAGGGTGAATCGGAAAATAAGCTTCCCCTGTCGACTTTGGTCAGAGTTGGGTATGAAAGTCAAAACAAAGAATGAGACAAAAAAGATACAACATAACTTTATTTTTTCACTTAAGTACCAAGCAGATTGATACATTTGTTATACCATTTTATAATCTTCAAAAAGCCCTCAAAGAAAAACTCAGGGCTTTGCAAATGGAAGAAACTTTTAACGGTTATGGGCGAAAGACGACACAGCAGGTAAACACGCAAGACACCGATATATCATTCGTTAGTACATTGGGTACATACTTCGCGATACTGTGACACCCTGTCGAAATTAAAAGAGGCAATTCGGAAAAGTGGCCCGGGCTCCCTAGATCTGGCGTTCTGTTGTTGGCTGTGACTCGACAACGGTAACGCAACACCATATTGCAAAACTTGTTTGGGAGAGCCTACTCCGTCCGCCGTACGATCCTGATCTCTCACCAAGTGACTTTCATCTGTTTCCGGCTTTGAAGAAGAATCTCGCCAGAAGACGCTTTGGAAGCAATGCCGAAATCAAACAGCCGCTAAACTCTTCTTCCGTATGCAAAGTCCTGAGTTTTTCCTGGGTGGCTTTTTGAAGTTCATTAAGCGGTACTTATGTAGAAAAATAAACTTATTTCTAAAATTTAATTTCTCATTTTACGTTCCGACTTTCATGCACAACTCTGACCACAGTCGGAAACTTATTTTCCGACTCACACTCGTATATTTCCCGAAATAATTTATGTAAATATGCTAGAGCTGAAGTGAACTGCATTATAATGGCGTCTTGGGACGTAGTCAAAAGGAGAGATTGATGTTTTACAATGGCATTACTTCTTATATCTACAACTGATATTGGGGTTCTTTCGTTGAATTAATCTGGAGTACATCTATTTAGGTTTAGGTTGGTATATAACTTCACCAATTTCAACTACACAACTCGTATATTTTAACTTTCCTGTAAAATTTTTCTGTTTACTTTCTGTTGTTTTACCTTTCAATTCGTGAAATTCAGTCAAAAAATTATTTTACTAGAAAGAGTTCTTAACATGTGTGAATTGAATTCCCAAAATCTCTGGAACATCAACAATTATTCGAATTAGATTTGGCCTCATTAATCTCTCTCTCTCTCACTAAAGAATTAAGCGGCAGTAGTGAAACTTTTCTAAAGTATAATCGGTATAATACTTAAGTGCGTTCTAAAATATACTCGGAACTATTCTTCTTCCATTTCCGAACTGGTATAATTGTTTTTTAAACTGTTCAATTATAAATGATTTTAAAGAGTTACTATTACAAAACACAGCTAACTATTTAAATAAAAAAATTAATACATTTTTAAAGAAAAATATCGCAAATTCATGCTTTAAACCTTTCAATACCTTATAGAAGAAATGTAGAGAAAAGTATTTTTGATAAATGGAACTTTATTTAGAACTACTCCAAACTAGTTCTATTACTAAAAATGTTGAAAAACTAGTTTTGGAATAGTTCTCAAAAGAATGTATTAAAGCTCGTTCTTTTCGTTCAGCGTTCAGCTCTGTTATATCAGATACAAATTTATGTACATGATATAACACATTAAATTAAAATAACGTTATTTAAATAAACATTTACTGGAACTGAACTGAGATCAACACTTTTCTGGAAGTGCGTTCTAAGTTATCATATATTAAGAATACTATTTAATTAAAGGTAGACGCCTTAGTAACAAAAACCTTCAAAGCAAAACAAAGGTATTGTAGGGAAGTCTGGACGTACTTCAGTGAAAAATCAAATACTTAAAAATATTCGTGAAAAATAACAAAATTTAGACAGCTTAATTAACAAGATGACAATTCAATAGATTTTAGATGAAATTTGTGGAATCTTATTATTATTATATTAAATTTATTTTAATTCGATAGAACTCATAAGCTAAAATATGAAAATCCACGATATAACAACAAAAAATATGATTATTTTTAACGCTATAGAAAAAAAAAGGAACATAGACCATCCATTTTATATATTGGCACCAAGAAATATTTTTTCTATCAATTGTAAATTCTTCTGGCACTCTTATAAGTTTCCAACTATTGAATAATTAATTAATTAAAAATATTATGTCTGGAGGAAAAGTACGACGCCATATATATATATATATATATATATATATTTTATATAGTTTGAAGCTTTCAACTTAGTAAATGTAGTTTTAAGTTATGGTTTGATTTTTTGTCAAGTCATGGCCGGTTAATCTATTGGGCACTTGGAGCGTGTGCCCAGGGACCCGGATAACCAGATTTTCTAGTTATAAATTTTGATCCGCCAATGCCAAGGAGGTCTATAGATCTTCTGCGCCCAGGGCCCGAAATGAGCTTAAATCGTCAAGGATCTTTGAATTACGAAATGAGTTGATTTGATTTCTTACTAACGTTGCTCTTTTGAAGCAGCAAAAGGGCTATTGGGATGAATCTCGTAATTTTGAGCTACGATCAAGTGACAAAGACAAAACAGAACTTTCATACCTCTCTTCAAACTTTTACATCATGCCAACGAGGATTGACGCCAACGTGCATTAAATCCTCTACGCAGCTGGTCTTTGGTGATTTCTTGAACCCGAAAACGCTGGCCACAAGTTCTCGACCATGACCATTTGGCTACGGCGAATTATGAAGAATCAGTGCCAGTTTATCCATTGGGTGCATGGGGTGGGCACTCAAGGGCCCTGAAGGTCTCAGATAAGCTGGATTTAATTAGAATTTTTGGTTATAAATTACGATCCGCCAGTTCCAATAGGCTCTTTAGTTCTTACGCGCCCAGGGTCTGAAATGATCTTAAATCGACACAGCCCAGAATGAATTAGTTATAAATCCCCACAAGGTAGGATTTTGCATACATGAGATATTAACGTATGAACGTTGTGTTACTAAAATGAATAGATTTTTGGTTAAAATATTATAAAGTAAAAATCGGTAAATAACGGTTTTTTAGCGATTATTTCAAAATATCAATAAAAGCTGGCTAATTAGTTTACACAACCGAAACAAAGTCAATTTTCTTTTTTCGAAAAAAAGAAAGAAAAGAGAAAACCTGAATATTTCAGATGATGGAAGAATCGCATTCCTACGATATTTTTTTAAAGAGCTAGGCCAAAAGTACATCAAAAATAGCTCCAACATTGGATTTTTCAAAAATCTAAAGCGAATTTCGAAACAATAGCTTCGAGGTTCACAAGATCATCATCCATAGTTTCAGCGCATCAAATTTCATGTACATTAGCTTTTAGTCTTTGATGTGCGGCATCCGTACACACACAAACTCTTCCTTTTGTTAATATAGATTAGAATTCCAACTTGTTCTAATAAATTCACACCACATATATTTGTTCCAGTAAATATTCTATTTAAAAAGAACATACAAGGAAGTGAAAATAGTTATCGATTTAAGTAATAAAGTTGTTGAGCTGAATAGTTGCCACAACAGCTTTGTGTAAGTAAGAAAAAGCAAACAAAAGTATGAATGAAAACTTTTTATTTAGGTTGTAAATTATATATTCTGCATCTGAACGACTCGTCAATATCACTTGTAAAACATTTTATTTTTATTTTTTTAACCCAAGTCAATGTACTCTCAGAGTTATTTTTCCGTTTTACAATATATTTGCATCATCTTTTAGGAAACTAGTATTTTAACCGTTGAAAATTGCAGTGCTTTTGCACACACACATAAAAAGGGAATACAAACTGTTTACCAAATACTTCAGTATTGATTTTAATTAGCTAGATTAAAGCTTTAATTTCGAAAAAAAGATAGAATAAAAGATTTAAAAAACAATTTGCACAAAAAAATATATTATTAGACGAATAAATTATTTGACATTTTAATTCTGTCGGAATTAATAAAAATTGTAACAAAGGTAGAATAATATATAATATTAAAACATTATAAAATAAATTAACTCAAACGTAATTCAAAAATTCATATGTAGTCCTCTTTTATGTTTCATCATTCGTTTATAGCACAATTTTATTCTGTTTTATCGATTCTACTTCTTCTAACGAACTCACGTTCATTTCCTGAAGTTGGTTATGCAAATTTACAAGGAATGGAAGTGAACTGCATTCTCTGGTTTAGCTTATAACGACGTCCTCAAATGTAAATCGAGAAGAATTGCCAATGTTCTGATCTACACTCTTAAAATTGAAGTGTATTTAACATACAACCTTGCTTGTAAAGTTGAAATTTGATTATTCTTTTTTCTCCTGTTCTACTAAGTGTTTCAAAAAAAATTGATGGCTACTTATTTCACTTCTTTTTAGCTGACAGTTTGTAAATATATTTGTTAAATAATTTAATTCTTAATTTTTGTCTTTTTGGGGCCACGGTAGCCTAGTGGTTTTGGTCACGAACTCAGGACCGGTTTTTGTCTAGTCGCGGGTTCTGTGAAGACCCACTGTGAAGAGAGGGGCTGGTGCACGTTAAATCTTTCAATACCTCAAAATCCTCACGTTAGCTTGGTATGGAGATTAGGAAAGTAGGGTGCCAGTTCAGGTGTCCTCCTCGTCACTTAACCCTGGTTCAAAATTACGAAGTCCGTTGCCAATACCTATCGTGTTGTCTTAGAGAGAAACGTTGATAAACACTTACTAATTTCTATCTTGAGAGTTCTGACTTTAATAATTCTGTCTCTACTAATGAAATTAAAGATGAAATTTTGCTTTATAAACTTTAATCATGTAATACTAGTATTGGACTTTATAAACTTTAATCATATTGACAAACTAGCATTGGCGTAAATATATAAATTACAAAAACTTAGATACTTTATTTGAAACAAAGTATAAATTATTTGATATGAAAACTGCTTAAAATAAAAATAGTGTGTGTTTTAAATTATTGCCACAAACACACACACACACAGTTTTATGTTTAAATTTTCTCATCAAATTATACTATTTCTAATAATTCGAAATATCAGAAATCGTATTGTAAATGTTAAATACAGACACGAAAAAAAATTTCTTTCTTCAATAAGAAAAAAAAACCCATTATTAGAAATAAAAATTATAATAAATTCGTCTTCAAAAATGAACAATTTTAACTCTACTAGAAACATCTTTTTTCCGGAACATAACGTAATTTTTTCCCGAAAATAAGTGAAAATAAAATGTGTGCGCTATCCGGAGAATAATTTCTTCATTTACTTTTATTTCAAAAGAGATATTAGTCTTATGGACTTACGTTTATATTTATAATTCATTCAGAGGAGAAAAAAAGAGGTAAGGCGAGAAAAAAGGAAAGAAATATATCTAAGAGGAGATAATAAAAAGAGTTCTAGGAGGAATAAAAAACAAAGAAAAAATTGAATAAGGATATAAATTATTCTTACCTGAAATATTACTGCTTTTTTGCCACAAGAAACAAAAAGTTTTCCATTGTAGCTTTTACAATCTGAAAGGTAAATTGGAAAATTACTTCGAAAAATAGCAAACGATTTTTCAGTCGAATATTGTATTGTTCGCTTCTCCGGCAGGTGCTGTTGTGTTGACCAATGAGGGAGAATACGAGGAAAATCGTCTTTTCACGAAACCGCCAAATTGTTGTCGGTGTGACGTCAGCGGGTCGATATCACGTGGAGAGAATCAAACTTGATGGGCAAAAAGGCAAAATTTCTATTTTTGTTCCTTTAAAAGCTTTTTTTATTTCTCCTTTTAAATGTACAAAGGCAGTAGTGATTTAGAATTAAATCTATTAACGCTAATATACTGCAGTTCTGAAAATTTCGAAGCATGTTTTAAAGTTTTAATGAATATGAATATGTTTTCTGAATTTCATAACACTTTTTTCATATACCAATATTATAAATCTAAATTCATTGTTCCCAATTTGAAAGTTGTAAAATAAAGAGCTTGTGTACTTTATTATATTTATATTTTATAAATTTCAAACAAAAGCTTCCTTATACGAGTTACAGAGACGAAAATGTGATGATAAATACTAAAAGCTTCTTTGACACAAAAATATCTAAAACAATATTTCGAAATAATTATATGAGTATACATCATGTAAAGATGTATTTATTTTGTGATTGTAGTCGTGGGGATGAAAGTTCTAAATATTAATCAAATCATCATTTATTTAGTTAATTTTAAGATCACAAAAAAGAATTCAGCAGCCTATCAGCTCAAGCACGAAGCAATCAAAAAAGCGATTATCCCTTTTATACACTTTTTTACGTATAAGGAAAAACAGGAAAAGGTGCAACAGAAAAATAGTTTAGTCACATGTTCAGGTGAAAGGAAATATTAGTTACTTATAGAAATTATTTAAGTGTTTTAGAGAAAAGTTTCAACCGCTCAGTAAGGCACGTGTAAGCTATTGTTTTATTCTTTCTCGGGGAATCACGAATAAATCAAAAATTCAAGGTCTGATCCTTTTAAAGATGAATCACGAATAAATCTCTGTCAAAATATAAGTTTTAAATCTTTAATTTAAAATGAAATGAGACTAGCGTTTCGAAAGGCTATGTAGTCAGGAGATTGCTCACAAGGAAAGCCATATACGGACGGAGACTATATAAAGAGTTGTCTTATAAGTGCATCCGAAGAGCTTTTTCGAGATTTAAAGAACAAAGCAGAGATTTTTTTTTAAAAAAACAACGAGATATGACTTTGTTTGCTGAAACAGTAAGCGATAGAACAGTAAAAATGTCTGCAAACATAACAAACCGACAAATTGAAGATCTCAAATTGACTTCCACTTTATCAATAGCAGTTGACGAGTCTAATGATTTAAATGACACATCGCAAGTTTCTCTTTTTGTGCGATTTATCTCTACTACGGGCCCTAAAGAGGAACTTTTGGGATTATTGCCACTCAAATGACAAACACATGGAGTTGATATGGCAAATGTTGTCATTGAGTGCTTCGAAAAACTTCAAATTCCATTAGAAAAAATTGTCTCGATTTCAACGGATGAAGCGAAGAGTATATGAGGCAAAAGAGATGTTTTTTGCTGATTTTAAAGAAAAAATTAATCGCTAGATATTTACTTACCATTGTATTATTCATCAAAAAGCACTATATGTGCAGATATTTCCTGAAGAAATTTGCAAAGTAATGGAATTGGTGATTAAGATTATCAACTTTATTGTAGTTAAAGCTCTTTGCCATCGCCAATTTAAAGAATTTCTAATAGAAGTAGAAAGTGAATATGCAGATCTTCTGCTGCATAACTAGTTTCGTTGGTTATCGAGATTAAACGTTTTAAAAGGTTTTGCTTCACTGTTTACTGAAATTGAAGCATTTCTTCTTTAGAAGAGTGTTCACTATGCAAAGATAACGAATGATTTGTGGATCCAGAAATTTTATTTTATGTTGGATGTTACTTTTGATCTAAATTAGCTTAATCCTAAGTTACAAGGAAAAGGAAACACAATTTTTTCGATGTTAGAAGTAATTTCATTCGAAAGAAAATTGTCACTTTTGCTGAAGATTTTGAAAGAGAAACTCCAATTCACTTTCCATGCCTATTAAAATATTTTAGAGAAAGTAAGTCTAATATTGACATTTTCTATTTCAAAACAACACTAATAAATATGAAGGAATCTTTTCTCGTAGGTTCATAGACTTCAGAAACAGCTAAGTGACGCTAGCTTTTGTAATAAAACCTCGGAAGCCTCGGTAACAGAACTTAACTTTTCACCTTTTAATATTGATATTGGCAGCTTTGAAATGCATTTGCTGGATTTAAAAAGTAAAGAATTATGGAGCTCACAATTCGAGTGTATTTGTGCCAATTTAGAGCTATTGGAGAGAAATAAATGTGAACTAATTTTACAACACAAGTGGTCTGTTTTAAAAGATCTGGAGAGGGAAGATATGTCGATTTTTAACACTGGAATATATATAGTAATCCTGACTCATATGATCACCTAAAAAAACTAGCGTTTGCTGTTCTTTCCTTATTTGGGTCTACATATTCATGTGAATAATCATTTTCAAGCATGAACAATATCATGAATAAATTAAGAAATCGGCTTATCGATGAGAACTTGGAATCCTGCCTCAAATTAAAAACTACATCATACAAACCTGACTTACCCTTACTTTTCAAGGAAATGCAAGGCCAATGTTCACATTAGTGTAGTTATTTTTAAAAGAATCTTTTATATATTATTTTACTAGTTATAATTTTAAACAAATATTATTATCTTTATATAAGTATGATACCATGTTTTATTTAATTTACTGTTTATAAAACAAAAACTAATTTGGCAAAGGCAAGCTCGAGAGTGTACTTTTAATCCTAATTATTTCCGTAATAATGTCTTCTACTAAAGCAAAGCATATGATAAAAAAATGGCTCTTTGAATAAATTTCAATTGTGTATTATCTATATTTGACTCTTTTGGATGACAAGGTTGCCGACCTCTGAACTAGGGGATTCTATTCTCTCTGATGTAAATGTCTGGTCCTTTTTTTTTTTTTTTTCGTATCTAGAGAAAAATATGACTTCTGTTTTTGAGGTGTTGATGGCTATTTTCCACTTGGTAAGCCAATGGTCAAGCTGTGTTAGCTATCGAGCTATCCAGTGGTGCACACTAGGAAGGGGGGGGGGCCGGGGTCCAGACCCAACCCCCAAGCACTTGATTTTTTCTTTTAAAAAATTATACTCCTACGTTTTTGTTCTTAATATTTTATAAAGTAATTGTTATTAATAATAAATCTTATTAATAATGCTAATTATTATTCAATAATCAATTTTTTCTGTTTTGTTCTCGAAAATCGACAAAATCAAAAGAATATGTTTGGCGGCGTATTGGAGCATGATACGAGAGTGATAGACTTCTGACCCTGGACCCCTCCCCTTTGAAACATCCTATATGCGACACTGGTGCAATCATATACAGTGGCGTAACGGAGAACACTTGGGCCCCCTGAAAAGTTAGGTTTAGGGCCCCCAAGTTGGATTTTACAAAGCTTAGGTACTTGGCGGTTGTCAGGCTTTGTGGGGGTGTACGTTACGCCACTGATCATATATGAGATGAGGGCTGGTTCTTTGATCTGAGAAAGTATCGCTCCGTCGTCAGCATGCATACACATCTCAGAGTTTTTAGAGGTGGGAATGTCGTTGACATAGATGTTATAGAGTGAGAGAAAAAGAAGGATTTTTGTGGGAGCGGGGGGGGGGGGCAGAAAAAAATTTCTAGTATTTGAGAGGGTATTATTAATCTTGACAGAAAAAGCTCTATCGGAAAAGTAGGAATTAATTAGGATGTTTTATGGTATTGGCACTTTGTACTGAATTAGTTTATAGATGCGACCTGTGTGTCAGAAGTGGTCAAATGTGTTTTGTGTGTCTAGAAATGCTGCACCGGTGTACATTTTTTGTGGTCATATTTAATATACTCTACTGTTCTGAGTATCTGGTGGGTGGTGAGAGCTGTGGTCAAAAACCGTGCTGCTCCGGAATTAAAATTTGATTTTGATTAAGAGGGTAATTTTTATTCTAGTAAGGGTGATTTTTTCCGCCAGTTAATTGAGAACTGGTAGTAGACAAATTATCCCTATTAAAAGAATTAAACCAGTAAATTCATTTTGATCTCTAAGCAGAAGAGAAAGATAATTCCGGTTTGTTTGTTTTTTCCGTTAAAATTTAAATAAGAGCTGTAAAAACTCATTTTGAAATTATTATTACAAGTATTATTTGCAAAAAATACAATAAATGTATATTTCTATCATTCTTTTTTTCAAAAATAAATTTATTATTGAAGTTATTTTTATAACAGATATGTTCTATGTATCTAGTATACACTAAGTTCTTCTTTACTTCTTAATTAATTTTATGCAATAATTAAACTTAGAAAATTTATATGTTTAAATTCTCAAGAAATTAGCTTCAAAATATATTTTTGTATGATTAGCTTCTTGTATTAAAAATTCTTTAATGTATTTTTAACAAATAAAATTCAAAATAAATCATATGCCTTGAACCCACATAGTACTCATTTACTTACTCCAGAAAATTATAATCTTACTCTCATGAATAAGTATAACATATAAAAAAAATTCTAAATAAAAACGCTGTAAGAAATTTTTTTTCGAAGATTTACCTTTAAAAAATTTATATATGTTAAAAATATTTGGAAGTCCATTTAATATATTTTTTATTATTATTTGTTTGAAAAAGTTATTATATAAAAAACATAAATAGTGGATATTGAACAAAACATTATCAAAAGGATGGAAATAATGGATATAAATTTGATGAATTGTACAATTCATATAGAAATACAGAGTCTATTTTATTCCTTACATAGTTTTATCTCGAACATTTACTCAACCATAAATTGAAAATCGAGATTATACCGTATGACAGACAAAATATTAGACGCTATTCTCCAAGCAGGTTATTTATTCATTTTCATTTCTTTTTCTATATGTAGTTGGCTACAACCCAGAGCCTCAGTCTCTATTGATATACATTTGTATTAATAGTTACGGATGAAAAAAAGACAAATAGAAATACATAATATAAACCCTTTTCATTTATACTAAGAGATCATTTTTATTTTATACTAAATAGGTCAAAATTAATTTTTTTATTTAAATTTCTAAATCATTTTTCTTATAATGTAAGCCAGTAAATTTTCTCACTTATATTATATGCTTTTCTCGTTTACTTGCAAAAAAAAAATTTCCATTAAATATAATATAATATTATTTCTTTAAGAATTCATCATACAAAACAAATCTTGTGTATTTGTAAATCTTTTAACTGCAATACATACAAATATACATGTACGTACACTCCATAGCATAAAAAGTGACAGATAAAGAAAGAATAATTCAAATATGAAGAAAATGAAAATGCGTATACCTTTTTTTTTTACATAGATTATGCCAATGATTGACTTACGGTGACCAGTTACTGACTAGACGGAGCTCCAGCGCTTTGCAATGGAACATTCGGATGGTGTATAAAATAGAGGACATCTCAGTACTACATTTTTATTCGAATGTGGTGTCGTTGACCCACGTAGAATAAGCTCGGTGATGTTGTAATGAAGGACTATTCCTACTTCCCTCTAATCCCCCCTGTCTACTCTCGGACCCGGCTACAAGTGTGAGAGCAACTAATTGATCAGACGACATGATTCACTAAAATCGTTTATTTGTCACATTAATCAACACAGACACAATAATAATCCAATTAAAATAGTTTTGATCAGTATTTAGAGCGTGAAGGTGAGACCAGTTAACATGAGGATAATATTTACAGACATTTAACTAATTTCTATGATAACTTATACTAGCTCGTTTCTAATTCGGACGCGCTCTAACAATTTACCCTCTAACTTCTATTTAAATAAGAAGCACCGTACCTGAGCTCTTGTACTTCCAAAATCCTATAGCTGAGGCTTTGCATACTAACGGTCGACTTGTGATCACCCCACATCCGAGCGATACTCACTTTAGTAATCTTCAATTCTCAATTTAACAATCTTAGATTTTCCCTTCAGGAACTTTCCCTTCACTAACTCTCAAAACTCTCGAATACAGAATTTATATAATAAACTTAATTTGCATAATCACGTTTTCTAACCTTCGGTGAAAGTTGGTTGAAATACTTATTTCTCTTAAAGAATCCCCAAGGTATTAGTAGAGCCACATATAGATCCGTCACAATGTATTCGTGATCAGTATGAGCAGATGCAACATTTGAGAGAGGACGCACAATTTGACTAAAAGAAGCAGGGAGGTCAAATAGCAAGATTGCTCGAATTTGAGTAGGAACTATACAACCCTTCAACAATATTGGTCGTATGGAAAGTCAAGAAGGTAGCGGTTGATTGACTGCGAGGTCAAAAGGATCGTCTGGTCAGTGCTCACAGCCAGAGATGCGTCCTTATCAATTATCTGCAATGTAACCAGGACACCAGTAACTGCAATGACTATCGATAGGCGACTCAATGAAAGGAAAAGGTGGTAAAGCGCATTCGACCTGGAATCTCGAGGATTGACATTGAATTGTTTCCAGCGATAGGTCCCACTTTGAACTGAGTCTCGATAACCAACGATATTCATCCGATTATCCTCTGCTACACAATGAGACAACCAGGAATTATGGTATCGAGTGTCCTTTTATTTGATATCCTGGCTTATTGGTTATCTTCCGGACATCTTATAAAAAAGACGATGAGATTCTATGCTTCGTAGAATTGTCCTCCCTTCCATGAACCATGAGACTTATATTTCAAAAGCATAATACCAGGTAACACACACGATGTGTCTTTTCACTGTCTAAATTTATAACCAGAAAATCTGGTTAAATCCAGCTTATCCAGGCCTCTGGGCGCCCGCCCCAAGCGCCCAATCGATAAACCGGCACTGGGTTATTTTGTATCATCAGAATATTTTAAACCTCCGTGCGCTGACGGTACTTCAAAGTACCAAATAAATTTATTAGCTCTAATGGATTAAATTTCCCAAAGTTGAGTATTTTATTTGAGTATATCCCTTAATTTTCAATGTAGTGATTTTAAAAAAAATATTGCACGAAAAAAATTGCAGTTAATCATAATGCGATAGAGGGTTATGAGTAAATTACATTAATATTAAATTAAAAAATTTTCATAAAAGAATACAATATTTCCTTTCATTGTCTTTACTTAAAGTATCTTTTCCATGTTGATCTACTTTAAATGTTATTTTAAGATTTTGCACAAGTGAACAGTTGACAATTCCAATAAATTGAATAATAACAGGTTATTAAAATGGACAGGAAGCGAGCAGATGGCTACACGAAGACTAATCGACAGATATATACTAAGAATTATTATAATAGGTTATTTACAATAGAGAAAAGCGCGCTCATTGTAAATAAGCTTTCATAACGTTCCAGAAACGATTCTGTAGAACAGCTCCACTATCAGGATCTCAGACAGATAGTCTTTCTTCTGTGGCAGTCAATGAACAAGCAGATTATGATCTCGACCGCATTCTCTTATGAATTCCAGCCTCTTCTGACGCAATCTTTATTTCAAGGTCTTTTAAATAGTCGCATGGTATTTTCTAGACCAACCTCAGAGTTTTTTCGATGATTCCTTGGCGATATCATATTTTTCGCCAAATATGTCGCCAACCTAGTATAACCCTGGTAAAATCTTCTCGTATGAACAAAATCTTATTTTTCAAGTTCATGCTAAGAAACAAACCTTGCCTGTAAAACTCAATTTTCCTACAAGGAGAGTGTTGCTGCGGGGAAACAACATGCATGACATGCTTCGATGCATTCTTTTAAGACTTGAATGGGGTTCTCCGGAAAGTTTAAAGACCACTGCTTTACAGTAATTCGATAGAAAAACATTTCTCACCCTTTTTACCCGCTTAACAACAAGCTCGTTCCCTTGAAAATTACAAAAACTTTTTTTTCTCCTATGCGGCTTATATATACCGGTTTTGAATTTTAGGTTAATTTTTGAAGAAAAATTGCACTTTTAGCTTATACACGGGAAGGCTTATATTCGAAAATATATTGCATTTTTTTTTTTTTTTTTTTTAGTTCCCAACGATTAATTCTTTAAAATGTTAAGAATTTTCAAAAGCCCATTTCTTAAAACATCCATCCGGCTGAATTCATATAATTTTTTTAAGAATTTGTTTATAAATTTGCGTTTTATAAAACATATTGGAAAATAATTAATACGATTATATAACAAACAAGACAGAAACGATCAGAGGAAATGAGTCAAAAGTTAACATACAAATAATTATTGTGAATTGTTTTGTCTATAAAGAAAGCTGTAATCACTTAGAATTTTTTCACTGCCATGTTTTTTTTAATATTAAACTAAATAATAATGTAATAGCAAATTTTTTCCTTGAGTTTCAAAAAAAAATAATAATAATATAAGAGATGGACAATTTTTATTGTGAATTCAAGAAAAACAAGTACATCACATTTATTAAAAATATGTTTAACATTGCTTTTCAAATAATGATATCTTTGAGAAATTCAGTGAAGAAATAAGGAAAACAATGTGAATAGCTTGATCAAACTTAGTCGTCACGATTTTTGCATTATGCCAGCTGATATAATATCAAAATAAATAAGAATACATTGCTTGACCATTAATTTCCGAAGCAGTTTATATGTAATTTATCCGATAACTCATGAAGATTCTGAATTCATTAGAAAGAAATAGAGTAAATAAGAAAGAATTTATAAAACGAAAAAAAATGTATCAAGGCACGATGTGGCAGAGAGAGAGAGAGAAGTATTCGTAAATTTCTCTTTCACTCAGGAATCTTGATTTAAAGAAGCTTCATATCGTATTTTTATTATATATTGTAGTAGAATTATATAATCACCTAAAAAATTAAAATTTAGAACGATGTAATGGCACAAATATTTTTTTTAAAGATTTATCGAAAATATGAAATAAAATTAAAAAATTTAGTCATTTTCAATTTTTGTTCCGCTATTTTTCTTTTTTAAGGCTATATGGTACCCTAAAAATCATCAACCGATCGAAATTTTTATTGGCTTATTTGATACTTCGAATCTTTATAAATATGCCTGCACAATTTCAAAGCTTTACCTGCATTTTTTATCAAATTATGCCCTGCAAAAATTCTAGTTTGTGTATTGTTTATTGGGGGGGGGGGAGAACAAATGGATTTCGTCAAGATTTTAAAGTTGCGCGTGCTTTTTATGATATTATTATGAATGAAATTAAAATTTCAAAACGGATTCTCCCAAAGAACAAATATTAAATCTCATTTTGATAACTCAGATAATTAAAAGTCTAATTCGCAAGAATAGAAAAACTCTCCCATTTTTATATATTTGTTTTTGGTGATATATATATATATATATATATCCCATGTGTGTGAAATTCAACACTTTTATTATTAAAATATTTGAGGATACCTATTTGAGCAAATGTACATATGAAGTTCTTAGATTTTGGTATATTTTATTTATAAATTATTATTTGATTTTACTTATAAATTGTTATTTGGTTTTGCTTTCATTCGTGTACAATATTTAACATGCGAAGGCTTTTAAAATCGTGGAAATTAAAAATAAAGGCATAAACATCTTTTGTACATGTTGTGCATTAGCTCTGAGCATGGAATTAGGTCTGAAGTGTGCGTATTTATTTTTTTAAATAATTATTAAAATAAAGTTTTATGAAATATTGATATTTCATTCGTTTTCTTCTATATCTTCATTATGGCAGTATACTGTTTAATTGTTCTACATTTGTGCAATTTTTTACGGTAAGCAGTTTTAAATAAGCTAATTAACATTTCATAAAAGTTTCAGACTATTCGAGGAATATTATATCATGCTATTCATAAAATGAAAACTTCAAACTCATATATCTCCATGTTGAATTTTTGTACGTATTCTGTTATTCAAAATCCTAAGGCTTTTTTGATAATTGAAGTATGGGTTTGAAATTTTTTATACATGTTCTGAAATGTATGTTTTGTAAAACTGTGCATGGAATTAGCTCTAACATGTTTAGTAATTTTTCTAAAAAATTTCAAAATCAAAATTAATGTTTTTTTTAAGTATTTTTGGAAGTTTAACTATAAAAAAAATTAATAAAAAATTAAAGAGCAGCAGCAGAAGAAAACTCATGCACAGTTTTATGTAGTATATTATAAGGTACTTGGAAAAAAATTTGAAAGAAAAGGGACACATATTTAAAAAACCATTAGGAATTTAACAAATGTTACGAAAATCTTCAAAAAATTTAAATTTTACAAACATTTTGCTCCTTGGAGCAATCATAAAATATATAACCTCTTTACAGAAGTTTAATGTAACATTGCTGGTATGATGGCTATTGCAATGTATGTTTCCCATGCTGCGAAGCATAGCTCGTACAAAGATTAAGCATGCTGAGTATCAAATTATCGATTAGATCTTGAGGAAGATTACTTTACTCAGCAGCTATACTCTCCGAAATCACGATACACATGTGGGAGGTAGTAGAAGAGTTTCAATTCATGGGACATGGATATTCCACACATACTCTATCGAATTCAAGTCAGGTGAGAATGCTGTCCATTCCATACGGGTGATATCCTCAGATTGAAGGTATTCATATACGATGTTTGCTCGGTGAGGAAGGCCTTAGTCATCCACACATAAACACAAATTCTGAGCTCATGGCACCCCTAAATAAGCGCATATTGTTTCAGAATGACCTGATAAATGGTTCCGAATTGAATATGCAAATCTGTTCTTGAGCAATCTAGATCTGGAACATTTCCTCCAAAACGAGCAATCTTGCACCACCGTGACAGCCATCACACCGTAGCACACCACACATGTAATGTAGATATGTACATTGCATGTTCTCCACTCCAGGCCAACCACTGGCGACAGTAAGTTGTCGAGAACGGAACACAACTACAGGCCTACGAGCGTGGAGACCAATATGTTCCAAACACCTGTACACGGTTTGCCTTGAAACCGTCGCACCCGTGGCTGCAGATAGTTGACAAGTTCGGGACCACTTTGTACACTTTTTTGTTTACCTTAATAAAGTTTCATCTCGGAGGGTCGATTCATAGCTCGAAACCCCTTGGGTGGGCTTGATTCTCCCGAGTAAGTAAGTAAGACAGATCGGATGCTGTGCTTCGTCTGTTTCATTTGGCATTACTGTCAAATACCAGTCTTTATTTAGCGTTGTAACGGGGGAGACCTGTATAGTAACGTCTACTGACATTTCTTTCATTTGAAATCATTGTCAAAGCCCAGAGTTATCATTTTGGGCAATTCCGTATTCCTCGAATACTTCCATCAGATTATGCCCACATTCCAGGTGGCCGATAATTCTACCAAGTAAAAAATCATCCACGCCAACGTTTCTCAAACTGTGGGGCGTGCCCCCTAGGGGGAGTGATAGCTCTACGAGGGAGGCGCAAACATATTGAAAAATCGAAAATAAAAGATTATTTTAAAAAATTATTAATTTACTGAAAGTAAACAAACAAAATACATTCTGGCATAATAAACAATAAAATACACATTTACACTGATATAATACACTTATAAATGTATCAGGACTGCACAATCTATTGTGTAGTTAATTTGAGAATACTGAATTTAGACAATATTAATTATTACCAAAGACCCCATGGGCTTGTCAAATATAAAATTATATACAAAAATTAACACTTCATAATTTGTACGGCTTAAAATTATTCCTTTAACTTAATTGCTGAATTAAAGTTACGTGATTCGCTCCCCAACACCCCTATTTTCCACGTAGGCGCGCGGATGTGATGTATTGGGAGGGGGGAAGGAGAAAGGAATGAATAAGCAAGTCTTCTAAAATAAATAAATCCGTCGCAAACACACACACTCCTCTCTGTAAAGGTCCTTTTGCATTCCAAAATCTTCGGAATAATTTTAGGGATAGCAGTGCATAGAAGATATCGTACTTCCGAAAGACGTATATATGTTACCGTGAAAGACCGAAATCAGAGAGTGTCGACATTCACCGGTGAATGTCAACAAACACCAAATACTTCGGTGAAAGATCGAATATTTCATTACATTCTTGTACATTCGGACCCTCACCGGTGTATGTCGACAATCACAGATATGCTCTGGTGGAGGTCGAAAACAAGTCCCTGATGTCGACCGTGGTCGTACAGATAACCGAAATGTGTCAGCGGTTGTTGTTGGAATAGAAGACTCCGACTTCTATAAACTTGCGAATGAAAATGGTACCCTCAAGCAGCTTTACACACGTAATCAGTTCGAAATTTGTAAAGAAAAGCTCCTTTCCATAGATAAGATTTCTTTTCAAGAAATTTCACTGAGAGAAGCAGCTGCAGCTAATTCGAGAAGCGGTGAGCAAGGCTATACACGCTGTCATTGCAAAAGGAAGTGTTCCACAAATAAATGCAGTTATAAAAGCAAGGGCCTCTTGTGCGCAATTCAAAGTGTCATAATAGTTTAATTTGTTGCAATAAATAAGATTTGATTCACATAATTTAGTAAGTTTTTTATTACTTTTATTTTATTTTCTCATTTACTATTTTTTTACTGTATAATTAAGTAAGTTTTTAACTTCTATATAATTTTCCTTTCTCATTTTGAAAGTACTGTGTGTTTTAAGTTCTTAGTTATTCCTCTCAGAAAGAGAGGCGAAACATTTATCGCGACTGAATTACGGAGAAAAAAATATAAATCTCGGACATCTTCAACATTCACCATTAGTGCATGGTGAATGTCGACATTCACCGGTGAAAGTCAGAAATAAGGGTATTTAGCAAATATTTCGGACATACACCAAGCGACTATGTGTTTGTCGACATTCACCGGTGAATGTCAACATTCTCCAGATTTCGGTGTTTCACCGTAACAATATATACGTCTGGAACAATTAAAACTTTGGCTGAGCGAGACGTTTGTATACGCCGATGGCACACTCAAGAGCTTAAAGTCGTATTTTAGCTTTAGTGTCAAAGTGTATTATTGAATTAAATACAGTATTATTGTTTGGAGGGGGGGAGCGAGGAAAATTATGATTGAATATTGGGTCGTCAAGATTGTAACTTTGAGAAGTACTGATCCACGCGCATTCTCTGTGTCTTAGCCATTCGGCTATGGTACTGAACGCATGTGAGCACTTTTACTTCATCATTTCTTATATACCCCTCTCTTATGCTCTCGTCATTGTGACATACTATCAGCGTCATTTGGAGGCTTCCTGTAATTTCAATATGTTTCCTAAAGATGTGTGTGATAATCCAATAGGTGATATTTTTATTTTAGGGTTCAATTTCCGTCTGATTCTGAATTATCCTTAATTTAAAGTCATTTAGTATATAAAATGCCTGGTAAATAATTACAACTTCGTAAATTGATTCATTGATGGTCTATCAGTGTCGAAGATTATTTGTTACGGACCTCGTAAGTATTTTGAACTATGGTCAAATGATGAGGATATTACCCAAGTTGCATACCACTAACAAAGCTTCCACAACATGCCATGTAACTTCAGAAAGATAAGTAATGAAAGTAGCAATGCAAAGTAATGATTATTAAACTAAAAATTAACGAGTAGAAATTTATTAATTAACTAAATTATTGAACACGCTGTGTTCAGCACACTGTTGACTTACAATTGTAATGATATTTTAATCAATATCTTCTCATTGATGGATCACGAGATAGAACTTACTTCTGGCTTTGAATTCATAAAAATTTCACCTGGTTCAATCAAATCAAATCTGAATAAATTTTTCAGATTTTTTTATTTTTTTAAATGACATTAGTATATCAATTAAGAGTTCTAAACTGTGACGATTAACTCTATGAGAGTGACTTGAGAGCAAAAAAGAAACATTCGTAATAGGAAAATTAACACATTTCAGTAACAAATTTTTCTAAACATTATACTTTTTATATTTTGTTTTCAATAAACCTCACATTAAAGTACTTTTTCATTCAATTGTTTTTGTTTATTTTCATTTGAAGCTGTTTTCAACTTCGATGAATAATTCCTATTTTAGGGGGGCAGAATCTTATCTCGCTATCTTCAGAACTACCACAGATCACTATTCCATTTTAATGTTTACGTCCATGGACTTTCAAATTCTTAAACAATATTTTCGAAAATCGGAGAAAAGTCTCACTATTACAAAGATCTTCATTCTCTTTAGCATTCTTAGGTGCACTTTATTAAATTCAAATATATACATTATTTTTGGGTTGAGGAAGAAAAAATTCCATACGGGAAAACACTATGTTCGCTAAATCTCTCTTTCAATAAAATCGATGAAACAATTATTCAAACTGTGCAATAATAATATACAGTATATTATGCAATGAAAGACTTCTCCCCCTTCCCTATTATGCCCTGTAATTATTTCAAAGACAGAGAAAAAATTTCCAAGCACTTCAAACAAGTTTTCTGTGTTGGTTGAAGTTAAAAATATACTCTTCAGTTATATGCCTGAATTCTAAATAACTTAATTACAACAGCCATCAAGTTTTGTGTGATTTCGTAAGGCCAATATTTAAATGCAAATTGAATTTAAGATATGGAAGATAATGCAGTTAAGATTATAAGAGCTGCTACCTAACCTATCTACATCTGTATAAAAGTTCCATTGAATAGAATCTTAATTATACAGAAATCAAAATTGAAAAGAAATTTATTACATTGTTCAATAATTCAATAAAAATTGGAACATTATGAGAATTCATTTTTATAATTTTTAAAATAAGAAATTGAATAAAATTTCTATAATTTAACTTTTTTTTTTCTATAAAAGATTTGTGTTTAACACCGGTTGAAAAAAATTTAATATCAATTCATAAAAACTTTGACAGTTTCAAAAAACGGAAATTTTGAAAAGTTTATATGTAGCAGTGGTAGACTATTAGAATGGACTAAATTTATGATGGTCACATGATAAATGCAATCACGTGACAGACTTGTACTTGCCCTATGTGTAAAATTTAAATAAAATTTCAAATTTAATTTGATTTTTAAATCAAGTGCATTTTGCTTACCAATGTTCGTTTTTATTGTTGACAAATATGGACATTTTAAAAGAATTTTATTAATTTATAATAGTTATTTTTTAAATTTTAAATATTATTTATTGAAAAGAGCAATTTTTTTGAAAGCGTTTTAATGTCATCTAAAATGTCATGAAAGGAGATGAAGATTCGGAAGAACTAAGTGCTCCCACCCATCCAAAATACTCCTGTAAAAGAAAGTTTCCGCAAAAACCAAAAGTCGGCAACAGCGATACGTATGAACTGATTGGCTGGAAACACGTGATAGCATTATCATGTGATAAAGACGTCGCACAAATTTATGACCTGATGCCAAAAACGTGACTGCAGTTTTCATGTGATGATGACGTCACATTAATTTAGCCTATTAATGCATGAAAATCAATTTTCAATTGGATCTTGTTATTGTTTGAAGATTGATCGGTTCGAATTTCTGGCACCGAGTCCTCATGAGACATATCGCGCCCAAAAAACATGGTTAAAAATTATTCAATTTTTAATAAACTCAAGTAAAACTACACAGGCCAAAAAGCTTTTCAATTAAAAATAAAATATATGGAAAAACTGTACAATGCAAAAATTATTATTATTTGAAAAATGAGACATATATGGCAGTGATTGGATCCTAAAAAAATTTAGAAAGGTGCTTATTTTTTACAAACTTGGTTTAAAAGTACGAAAAAAAGACGAATTAAAAATTTTCAGATAAATTATAATTCCATTATTCAAAGATATTCTAAATCTAGGAATTTTAAGATCGCAATGAAATATTATTTTCATTTTTTTTAAAGAAAACAGAACGTAGAAGTGAGACTCCTACAAAAACACATATCAATATTCCAGTGTTGAAAATTTTACATCGAATACAGCGTTAGATATCATCTTGATTAAAAAATAGTTTTGGAGTAACAAAGCCTTTAGCAGTTGCGCTGTTGTTTATTTGTGATTATAATCAAAATTAAGATGTCTTTTTCTCAACCATATAGAATCACCAAGGAATCTGTTTCTTTGTCACCTTTAATTCGTATTTTTCTCGCACATCCACTATACACACAATGAATGAATATAAATGTAATATATTTGGGCTTTATGACACAAAAATTGCTTTTTCACATGAGGCATTTTGTATATACTAAATACATTACTTTTTTAGATACACAAACAATACAATACTCTGGCAATAGCTTATACATGATGAAAATAACTGAATATCATTTTAATGTAATGTGCAAAAAATTGGTTCTCCTCCACTATAGTATATAATTATATATATAAATAAGCTTTTGTAACCAAAAAATTAAACATTTAATACGGACGGATGATTAATATATTTTATACGTATGAAAAAGAAGAAACAAAATATTTTATAAATTTAATTACACATCACTGATAAGCAGATGAACAAAATATCAGTACATCATTTTTGCTATAGCTTTTTCATATGCATTACAATAGTATTTATATCATCTAAAACAGATAACTAAAACAGCAATACACGCAGATACATTTCTATAAAATATATACTTTTACACATTTTCAACATAAACAAGAAAATGCATAGTTTCATTTTTCCATGGCAAAAAAGTAACTTTCAAATATATGTGCAAAACATTTTTATGATCATGAAAATAGATGCAAGGACTATTTTATAATATAAAAATATTACAGATCTGTACTACAAGTTTAAGGCCCAAAATATTAATCTTACAATCTTTTCTCCTCTTTTCTTATTTCAAAAAATGTACAAATCAATAAAATACTTAAAATTTTTAAACTAATTGTTTCGAGTAAAAAAACAATTTATATTAAACATAATAATGCATCCATTTTTTTCATTCAAGAATGATTTCCTACTTTCATTATGGCACAGAATAATACAGAAAGTAAAACATATTGTTTTAATCAAAAAATAAATAAATAAAATAAGCTACTTAATGACCAAAAATACTTCTCCGAGCTCAATTTTAAAAAATTTTAATACTGAAGCTAATAATAAGCTAAGCAAATTTTTTCATATCAAAAACTGAATATTTTAAAATTCAGTTCAAAATATAGTCTAATATTCTTTTTTTTTCCACAAAATTATCCCTAAAATCTAATAATTCATTTATAAATTATACAATAATCCACAGCTGAATGTCAAAACAACGAAAAATACTTTAAAACTTCCTTATGACAATATGTATAAAATAAAAATAACAAAATACAATAATAGTTGATGGAAAAAAATAAGATATTTTATAACTTTTAATGACAACTCTCTTCTGTGTGTGTGTATATATATAACAATAAAAAATGAAATTGAATACTGTAAGAAACACAAAATGCAAACACACACAAACTGACAAAATAAATATAAAGTAATATTCCCCACACTTCAGTGTAACTTAACTAAAATTTTAATATTTTTAAAAGAGAGTTTGCTGAAAAATTAAATTTTTATTATCCAACTCTTTTTTTTCTTTTTTTTTTAAGTATTTTCTGTAAACTGCAATTCTACACTAATTAATATTTCTTTGGATTTTAGAATGTTTCCAATCAATTACGCTGCTTCATTATTATCAACATTTTTCATTATAGTTCCCAACTATATTTTATAAAAAATTATTATTATAAATCTCAAAGGTTTTCTTATAAGATGCTAGATCTAATATGCTGGACTTTGTTTCGTAACACAAAATCGTATTTTTAAAGTCATGAAATTACATATTCTGCAGAGAAAAATCCATTTAAGATTATTAAGTCATTCAACAGTGTAATGATGTCCACAACAGAATTTTTTTTAATCTCTTGACCGTCTGGGGGGAAAAAATTCAAATTTTCTCTTTATTAAATGTTTTTAGTAATAATTATTCAAGTAATTTAATAATTACGTAAATAATTTAATTGTTTTAATACCTAGGAACCTCACCATTAAAATTATCCAGAATTCTACACATATGTGTATAAAATAAAATTCAATGTTAATAACAAAAGCGAGTTCCAAAAAAATATGAAATGATCTAATGAAGCAGTTATAGTACTGAAACAAGTCTAACAAATTTATGTATGTTTGGTTTCAATGAAAAATTTTAACTATTTTTCCTTTCACATTTTATGTTTTAATAATACTTCTAGCCACCAAATAGACAAATAAGATAGATAACGAAGTTTTTTAGTACATTTTAGCACCTAATTTTTTTTTAATAAAGGCATTTAAATAAATTTTAAAATATTTTTTTTAAAAAAAAGACTAAATATTTCCGCAACAGAAATTTATTCACAATAATTCTGACATAGTCATTAAACTTATTCCTTTCTGCAAAATCTATCATAATTATCATATTAGCTTTTTAATTTTTTTTAAAAGGCATAACAATTTGAGACACCTTTTAGTACTTAAGTATTATCATTTTCTCTAAAGCTAACCTTCACCAAATGCCAACCAATAGAAGAAAAAAATTTCCTGCTCACGCTCTAACTGAACATTCGTATATAAGTTGTCTCATTTTTCCTCTCTAATTTCAGCCAAAAAATAATTAAAATTTGGGATCTAACAACTGCACAGAAACCGATTTGAAAAATAGCAAGGCTAGAAGGATCCATAGAATTATATACATACATTGGTTGTTGACCATGATACTGCTGAACATGCATAGAACACTGAAAGATTACGGAGTTCAGTGAAATGGTGAAACAAAAAACATTGCGCAACTGCATTACAGCATTTAGATTCATATTTAGGTGAATTTATGTGGCACATCCTCTTAAAAAAAACCCTCAAAAATCGCTATTTTAAATACATTTAAGGAGTTTGGGCAGCCTGAAAAATAATGCAATTTGTGAAATTAAATTAATTAAAATTATATACATATATGTTATTTATGTAAATAAACTTTGGCACAAAATTCCTTAACGATTTATTGATCCAAAAACTAATATGCAGGTACCTTTTTTGTTATATCAATTATCACACAAGGCATATTTAGACAAAGAACACATTGATAGCCAAAAAAAATCCAAACACCAAAAAAGAGACACTAAATAATCGAAATTTGGTTAACGTACCTGAGGGTATGTATTGGAACACCTGGCCTAAAAGCATAAATGTGGTGTTAGTAGCGCCACTAAAAACAAAAGAATGAGGTGTACTTTAAATAAGCATTGTAGAGTTCATAAAAGTTTGGGATTTGAAGCAGGGAAGTGAGTTAAGAATGGTTTTAAGAAGCCATTATCAACAGCTCACTGGATTTGAACAAGGTTGGGTAACAAGGTTAAGAAAAAGTGGATTTTCTTCCTGCGATATAGCAGAAAGACTTGGTAGGAATGTATCCACTGTGCATGATTGCTGGCAGAAGAGGTCAAGGGAAGATTCTACTTCAAGAAAAACCGAGTTCCAGATAGCCATGTGACACAACTGGGAGGGAAGACCATCGTGTTCGACAAATGACTGTGTCTGCAGCATAAATTCAAGCTGCAGTTGGTAGCACAGTGATAAATAGAACAACTCCGTGCCAGACGCCATGTAGTGTGCATTCCACTGATTCCAAACTCTTGCAGTTTGCAACATCAGTAGTGTCAAGCAAGCTACAGTGCTTTCTAAGGCCAATGATAGCCATGTGTCGGTTAGAAAGCCAAGGTGAGCTCTTCCAACCAACCTGTCTGCTGCAAAGACACACTGGACCTACACTTGGTCTAGGAAGCAACTTTAAATGAAAGCAGGGGCACTCTCGTAATTATTCCATGCACCCTAACTGCAAATGTGTACGTCTGGTGATTCACCCAGTTGTACTGCCATTTATGCACAGCATTCAAAGGGGTGTATTCCCACAGGACAACATGCACCCTCATATTGCTATTGCAAACAAGTTTTACAGAATGTCGGCGTGTTGTCTTCGCCTGCAAGATCACAAGATTTATCTCCAACTTAGCATGAATGGGACATCATTGGACGACAACTTTAGCGTCCTTCACAACCGCATAAATTGTCCCTGTATTGACCGACCAAGTGCATGGAACTCCATCCCACAAAATGCATATGTATGCATGTTTTCATTTAAAATTCTCAATTGGTTACATCTATTATTAATGTATCATTATTTCACATTTAAACTGGCTCTTTTCGCACTTACATGAACCTATGATCTGGAAACTTTAATCAATTAAATGCTACCTAGACAAATGTATTTCCTAAATTTCATTACACAGCAATGTTTTTTTTCTTGGCACTGGGATTTTTTTTTCCATCAATGTATTTTTAATTCATGTGTATCAATATATGGTTTTATTTCTCCTTTAACAAATATCCGTTAGTAACACTGACTGCTGTGCCGTTGGGCAAGGGTTTGAATCCCAGAAAAGGCATGGATGTTTGTAAATGTATAGTGCCTTTGCAGAATGGGGGTACTCTAAATAGCTAGCAGGCCACAAGACCTCTCGTGACGTTGTTGAACAGGGAAGAGAGTGGAGAGGCTCCTGACCACCCCAGGGTGTTCTCCCTCAAAATTGGGGTGGAATTGCGCCAAAAACTGTCACCTGTGTGGTGCTCAAAGCTACGGCCAACGACAGGCATACATTTAACCCTTTACTATGATGAATCTCTTGGATCTAGATCTGATGTTACTGTCAATTAGATGGCATAAGTAGCAACACAAACATGTATTTATAAATTATTTCAAAGCATATGAAAAAAAATTGAGCTGTAGTTATTTTAGAGTAGTGGCAGCATAATTCTAATACCTTTCAAACCATTTATGAAACTGATACATCAACATACAAAAAAAATTTTTGACACAGATGTATATTCTGTGTATATATATATATATAATACATTTTCATCCAATTTTAAAAATCCACATTTTCAAGTTTTCCCTATACAACAACAGTTTCAGAATTTAACACTTCTCTATGAAAACAAGCAGCAGCTTTTAAAAAAATTATTAGAACTAAAATAATTTCAAGAATACATTAGATATTTAGATAAGAAGAATCAATTAGATAAATTAAAGTTCAATTAAGATATAATTTTCCTTTAATTGTACATATTCACATTTATATTAGAATAAATACAATTAGAAAACTTAATCGTATAAAATTGACAAATTCTTTTAAATTTAATTACACCTGCACATTGCTCCTTTGAGCACGAGACACTGAGCACTCCAATAAATAAAAGAAATTGCCTAGTTGGAAAAAAGAGAGAGAGTTGTAAAAAAAATCAGAGGAAAGGACACCCTCTAATATAGGGCAAGAAAAAAGATGCCCTTCAATCATTAGAGTATATGACACACCATCAGGGGAGTCAACCAGTCAAGTTAACATAATTTTTAAAGGATCTCTACATAAATTCACTATATAAGGAGCTCTTTTTTCAATAATCTTTAAAAATTATTTATTGTATAGTATAAACACAATCTAAATTCTAATTTCAGGAGGTACTTTGTTTTCTAAATAAATTTTTGTTCCATTCTTAGTAAATTTATAATTTTCAGATACCTTGGAAAATAAGTTATTTACAAATTTAAATTTTTTAAAAAATACATGAAAAATTTTACACTATTAAAGCAAGTATATTATACGATGAAATTTTAAGTATTATTTCTATACATAACATAACTACAAATTAAAAATTGTTAATGATCATGAAATAATTGGAGTAATTTAACATAAATTAGCATTTATTTCTAATGAAATAAATGCTAATCCAGTTGCTAATTGTCCAGTTTAATAAATAAAAACCAAGCTATTAAATTGATGTTTCAATAATACAAGAATTTAACTGCATTATACCATAAAAAAAAAATAGTATATTTTTCTTTGAATACAATAGTACACAATATCAAACAATCCAATTGACATAAAATAATGACATTTGAAAAGGAATTTCTTTAAAAAAAATTTAACATTTTTTTTTCTTTTGCAACTTTTATATTTTTCATGTGATTTTTTTTAATTAGCAATTAATGAGAGTCAATTTTAACATTTCATATATTAATGATAAGACATTCTTTGTTATAAAATCTTATCACTTCAGCACATGGTCTAAATCTCAATATAATTATAAATTAACATTGTAATCAATAAAAATACAAAGTAATATTGGTCAGTTCATTAATTTTTAAAATGTATCTATACAAATTTTAGAATTTATATGAAAAATAAAATCTATAGTGTAATTCCCTAATATAGCATTTCAAAATATCAACACTATTTCCTAAAGCAGTGGTCTTTAAACTTTGTTGACTCAAGGAACCCTTAAATCTATAACTGTTTTCAGAGAAGACCACACATCCCACTCAAATATATATATATCTTAGAATGATATTTATAGCAAATCAACATGTTATTGTTTTATGTAAAGACAATTTCAAGGTAAAATAAAGTTTTATTAAAGGACCTAATTCGAAAAGAATTATTTTTTTCGTTATTTTACCTCATTTCTTTTTATTTGTCATAAAATCATTCATTAAACACAAATGTGCTTTTTATCACTTAGAGACTTATCCCTGCCATAATGCATCTCTTGTAATAGAGCCCAAGCTTTCAAATGCAAGGAAGTAAAGTTGTAGGAAATTATTTGAGAAAAAGGTTGTCCTGTGCACCAAATTTTTTTCTCAAGTTTCCATTGTGGAACATCTGACTTACATTGGGAAATAAGGCTTCAGATACTCATAGTTATACAATTTCCATTGAAAATGTGAATCTATTTTGATAACACATTTATAATTTTCTTTTACAACTTTTTTTTTTTACACACAGAGCCCTTGAGTCTGACATGTGAAACAATGGGGACTTTGAAGACCATTATGCTAAAGAAATATCAGCATTTATACAAAAACTTCATATCATTGGCAAAATATGACAAATTATAGCTATTGTCCTCGCGATGGTATATCAAATAAATTGCCCCACCCATCTTACAAAATTCTTAGCAATTAATCTTCAACAACAAATTGCTGGCAAAGGGCTAATGCATAATTACTAAAATATCTGTATAAAAGATAATCTTTTATTTAAAAAAAAAATTAAATGTTAAGCATATATTTTATGCACTTCATAACGCACATACACTAATATGAAAGACTAGAAATAAGTATAATCCTCACAAATTATACATATAATAATGGCAAAAACCAACACAACTAAAATCTTAACTAATTCATTCTTTTCAATCTGAGATGTAAACTCAAGGGGGGGGGGGGAGAGAATAAACCTTTTACAGTAAAACTCAAAAAATAGCAACAAAAAAAATTTACAGCAAAAAATTTAATATTTTGATGGGTTGTTCATTTCTTTATCTAAATCAAACATTCCTACCCAAAGAAATATAATTTTGCAACACATTCCATAAAAATTATATGCAAGTTATTAAAATCTAAAAGAAGCTTTAAAACTTAAAAACACTATTTTTTTAAATTTCTTATTTTAAAATAAAAAAAACAATCATTTTGAATTTTTGTTTCTGAATTATTTAATTACTTTTTTTCTTAGCATAAATATAGCATTTTCAACAGCTGTAAAAATCTCAAAAGTCAAGTATCTTTATAACATAGTGATCTGATAAAACAAAAAGTTATTCATAAGTTGAATAATTTGAAATTCAATAAAAGTAATATTTATTAAGATTTTAATAGATTAATTACTCAACTATTTGGAGAAAAAAAATTTCACAAACAGAGAATTTCATTTCAATTTTTTTTATAAGATTCTATAATAGTAATTTGTTTCAGATATAAAAATAATAGTAATATAATAAAATCTTAAAAATATAGATCTTTCTGTAATAGTCAATAAAACAATATTTTGATTTGGATGTGAAAACTATTATATACTCTTTTTTCATAAAAAATACATTTTAAAGGAAAATAAAATTTAAAGAATATTAAATACATTCTTTTACACATTTCAAAGCTAATAAAAATACAAATACAAACTATGAATATTCTTAGACATATTTATCTCAAATTTCACTAAGCATTGTCTCTCATTTTTTTTCCAAGAAAATCTTAAACTTAAGACAGTCCTATGCAAGACATGTATGAAAATTTTAACATGATGCAAAAGATACTTGAAGATGCATTTGTTTTATTTTAAAATCCATGAATAGATTACCTAATTTTTTTTTATACAAATGCAAATCACAAACAAAATCACATTTAATCGCAAAATATATGCACTAAAATTCTTTCAAATATAAATTTTAGATATGAATATAAATACAAAACACTTCAAATGAACTATACAAACACACCATCATACAATTATGAAATCCGATCATTTAAACATGACTACACAAAAATCAGTTAAGCAAGAAATAAGAAAGAAAAATTCCCATAAAATGGGAGGTGGGACAAAAGTCATGAACCTACTGTCATATCTTAGTAGTAAGATAATAACCAAATTTAATGACGTTTAAAACTAACAAATAATTAATTGGATACAAATATAAAAGAAAATTTTCATTACTAACTCAAAAAAGTTTTTAAATGGGCCATACATTCTTGAACTATATATTTTTAATTGAAAATTTCATTAATTTCTAAAAAAAATAGACTTTAGATTACATAACTAAATATTATGAAATATAATTTTATTTTCAACACTATACACTGCCGTATAATAAAATAAAATCATAAATGATAAAAAGAATCTTTCCCCTTCTTTCAAAATTAGGCAATACTTTTTAAATCATAAAGTCAACTGAACTAATTATTTATTGCAATTCTTAAATGGAATCTTAGCTAAATTACAAAAGTCTTCTTCCTCATTGATTAAAGTCAATCGAAATTCGGATTTAAAAGAATTTCACAGAAACAAAAAAAGAGATCTTAATTATTTTATAATTTACATAACAAAATTATTAATTTTCAATGAGATAATGAATATTATTCAAACATTCAATAAAATAAAGACAAATTATGATAGAAAGTCGATGAAAATTGAAAATAAAACTTTTCATTCAAAGCATTTTTCGTTGACGCTTGAAAGAGGGAAAAAAATTCAGCCTTAAGCTTTTTTTCCTTTGCGTTCCTTGATCACTACATTTTCCGTGAAGAGAGAAATAACTACGATACACCATCAAAAACATTTATAACATTTCGCTTGGCTCATCATCCTCAGACAGGGAGAAATTACTATTAATATTGAAACTTCTACCGATTCTTAAATCAGCAAACGACTGATTAGGAATAGACACATGTCCATCAACAGAATTGGTCATGCCATCATGAAAATGACTATTATCAGCAGAAGATTTTTTGTCAAGTTTTTGGTTGTGGGAACGTAGCGACCTGCTTTTGGGTTTTGAAGAATTATGTTTTGAACCTTTGTATGGCAATTTTTTCATAGCACTTAGAAGCTTTTCAACACTTGGCGTATAAGATGCAACATCTTCAGCAATACTGCATCTGTGATTTAGAAGTTCAATTTGCTGATCTTTTTCACGTATTAAATGTTCCAGTTTTTTTATTCTGTCTCTTAACTGATCAATTATGGTAGCTAAGTCGTGAATTTCGGCATCCTTTAAGTCTGTAATATCTCTTATAGTTGTCTGCAATAATTCATCTTTTTTCTTTAAAGCTTCGGATTGTTCTTGAGTAGTAGCTTCCAATTCCATAACTCTTTCATGAAGCAATTGTAAATGATCATTTGCTTCTTTAATGCTTGTGCGATTTGGACTAGGATTTACTGTACGATTTGAAAACATAGTAACGAAGTGTTTTTATTTGAAAATGGGTGTTGTCTGTCGTCTGCTAATTAACTCTAAAGCATGCCATGCAATTTTAAATTCATGAAACATTCGCACAAAAACAAACTCTGATCAAACCATATTTCTTGATCACATTCATCACAAAATTATGCTTATATAATTAATAGCAATGCAATCACACATACCATACATCCTCATTTCTTTTTTCGATTTACTTTCACATTGCCAAAGAAAAACTACCGGGTATTGCCAAATAAAAAATGCTTAAATGACCACTAGTACTTATTTCCAAATCTATATTGAAAATTAATTTAATTTACTTTTTTTTCATATTTTACTCCTTTTTTTTTTGGTTAACGTTCTAAAGTATAAACTTAGTAAAGTTTTCAGCAAGATTTATATTGGAAACAAAATTCTGCATAATGGACCAAGAAGGAAGGTTTTATCAATTTTGTTATTTTTTTAGATAAAACAAAAAAAGTTATCGCAATCACAATAAATGAAAAAGAAATCATGAATATATTTTGAGACAGTCACATTCCATATATTTCTTATTATTTAATACCAAGGAAAAACTGCAGTTTTGCTCAACATAATATAATCTACATAAATTATACGCAAAATTAATCAGATAAATTTGGCCTTCTCTTATACCTCTTGAATGAAATTCAAATAAATTTTATAGTGGCAAAAAAAATCGAAACATTAAATTTTTTTTTTCGAGCTGTAAAATATATGGAATACTTTACTTTGACTTTTGTGACGAATACACTTTCATTTTAGCCAATTACAAATGCGTGTTTTTCATGCACCATCTACTGTCAGATACATAAACTAAAACTAAGAGCAATTAAGAACAAGAACTAGATATACAAAAGCGCGAAAATTTAGCTTAATGATTAATGTTGCAAGAAGTTTAATGCTGCGATCGAACTAAGCTTAGCTGTGTCTCAGCTGAGAATCTGGACATGGCGGGAGTGTCTGCCGTTGGAATTAGATATTTATTTCCTAAATATAGTACTTTATATATATTATACTTGTCTGTTATGCCTTAAACTGTGATACTTCAAACTGTTATTGTTAATTTTTTTAATGCCGATGGAAAGAGAAGAGGCAGCTGGAGGCACATCATTTTTTCAATTAGGTGATGATACACGGCCTCTTGATAACTGGTTAACGGAGCCTGAAGATGATGGTCCACTCGTCTTTCATCGTGTTAATTCTAAAGAAATTATTTATCAAACACGTAAAAAAAAGGCGAAAATTATCGGCAAATATGTTATGGGTGATATTTTAGGAGAAGGATCGTATGGTAAAGTAAAAGAAATGTTAGATTCGGAAACTTTATGTAGAAGAGCTGTGAAAATATTGAAAAAGAAGAAACTAAGAAAAATTCCGAACGGGGAACAAAATGTACAAATGTAAGTAGATTATATAAAAAAAAATATTTTATTGGTTATAAAATAAATAATCAATTTTTTGAAAAAAATTGAAATTTTTTGTTAAATAATTACATTTGATCAAATGTTCATGTTCTTATAATCAATAACTATATTCATAACATTTTATTTTACAAATTATTTAAGTGTTTACATTTGAAAAAAAAAAGATTCAATGAGTAATCCGTAATGAAAGTTAATCTGTTTGATAAATTTACTGTACGAAAGCATTTTGTAAAGGGCTGTTATACAAAAATATTTGTTGTGTTTTGTATTATTACAAGTTTCCAATTGCATCTATATGCACTGTATTCAAATTAGAATTTTATTTTACTGTATGAGAAAACAGCTCTAAATTGCTGTAGTTATAAAATTTTATTATGCAGCTGTTCCAAAATTTTAAACAATTTATTTTCTTTGCAAATAAAATTACACCATTTTTATAAGATTGTCTGAAGTATAATGTACTTGTTATGGACTGAGTATCTGTAAAAAATCTTGTATTTATTCCAATGTAAAGAATATTTTTTAAAGTGTGGTTGTATTGAATGCTCTATGTCATTTTTGAGTGTGTATTTAATAACATCACATGCTAAAGTAACACGAGGACTATTGGTGACAGATCTTGTAATTTTAAACCACAGTAAAATTAAGAGTATGACACCTGAGCAAGCATCCTACTTTCTTAACTTCCTCACCATACCAACGTGAGGACTTTGAGCCCCTATAGATAGAATGAACCAGTGCCAATTTAAGCTAATTCCGGACCATTGGCACAGAAGTTCTACAGGCCCCTTTGATACTGGTGGATCGAAATTTATTTCCAGAACATCTGATTAAGTCCAGCTTATCCAGGCGCCCGCCCCAAGCACCCAGTGGATAAACCGGCACTGGCATGAACCCTTCTATACTGCGGGTCTTCAGGGGTACCAGGACCTAAATCCACAACTCACCAGTCACAACGTTGTGTCCACACACACATGGCCACCTATATCTTATTTCTGTTAAATAGAATTGCATGTGCTAGAGCTGATTAGTGTGTTCATTATTAAAAATTTTTATAACAATTTAATGGAGGAGAGACAATGTGAAATATAATCTGAAAATTTTCAACTTTGAAACAGAACAAAAATTCTTTGTGTGTTAATTGCTGTATTTTTTTAGTAATTTACATTCAGAAAGCATACAAATGTGTAAATAAACTAAATCAAGGTTTCATTGCATTCAATTTAATAAAATATATATTTTGTTTAAGTAGATAAAATTGTAATATACCTAATATTGCAAAAAAAATAATAAAAAAATGTGAATAGTTTTATACAATTGATAGCAAAATATCAATTAATATGGAAGATGTTAAGGGTAACCTTCTCTCTCTCTCTCTCTTTTATTTAGGATAACATATTGGTTGGATCTTATTGTGGAATGAATTCAGAATTGTTTTGATAAATATATACAGATATTTAAAAAGTTTTGTATTTAGCAAGAACAATATCAGTCAGAAGTTTTAGTAATTTGGATTTTCAATCAAGTAGCATATATGAAATTAAATCATTTAAAAAACATTCTAATTTAAATTATAATCATGTATTTACAGTTTATTTTATCTGATTGTTAAATATTTTCAAGGTCAAACAATTAATTTTTTTATCATTTTTTTGCTTGATATTACTTTGATTCAAAGGCGTAACATGAAAATTTTCAGCTTTTTTTATGAATTATTCAATGATTTGTAGCAGGAAAATAAAAACTGAATGAAAGATTAAGTTCATAGAATTTTTCCTTATGCATTTTTTTAGAAGGTAAGCAGTTTGTGTGTGTGTCCTAATTTTTTGTTTACATTTTATATTATAAAGTTCCATAAGTTTAGAATATATTTTTAAGAAGAAAGAAATTCTTTGATGTGAAATTTTTTTCCAGTTCTTTATTTCTATTATGAAAGTAAATCAAATTGGAGAATAGGTTGTACTTTCACATTTAGCTGTGAATCAATCCTTAATTTGTACAAACTCAATTCATTAAAAAGCAATACAATGATATCGGTTTTTTTTTTTAAATATTGCATAGCTACCATTTGTAAAAAATTCTTTCTGTTGCTGTTATTTTTTGAATAAGTCGTTAAGTGCCCTTTGAAATCGCTTCTGGTCTGTTCATCTTTTCATTTGTTTCTCCTGAAAATAAGTTTATTGCCATAGATAGACATGTACTCAAAAAGTGGTTTGTTACTTTAGGTCCCTCACAAGTTTTAAATTATTTAAATTTTATTTTGGTAATTAAAAACTTCAGGAAAAGAATAATTTTTTTTATATTCTTCTATTGAAAATCTTGTATTCATAAATTTTCTGTTTATGTATTTGATTTAACTTTAAATAGATACTTGATTAGTGGTCTAAATTAATAATGTATTGACATTACATTACTTTCATAAATATCTTAAATTATCTTATTTGTTTTCCTAGGGAAATTTTACTTTTAAAACGATTAAATCATAGAAATGTCATTAAATTAGTGGATGTTTTATATAATGATGAAAAGCAAAAGATGTACATGGTTATGGAATATTGCATGTCTGTACTGCAACAAATGCTTGAAAATTTGCCAGATAAAAAATTTCCTATTGGTCAAGCTCATGGGTATGTAATACAGATGTGAAACTTTTCATTAATTGTATCTGAAATGTTGCAATTTATTTTTACCTCTTTTCTCTTTATTGCATTTTTTTTTATTTTATTCAAGCATTATAATTATATTTGAATAATCATTACACCTGAATAATCTATTTCATATATTTTACAAAAACAGAAACTCCTTTTGATGTTACACAAAATTAACTTTTCCACTTAATTTTCTATCTTGCACAAACAGACTACTTTGATGCATCCAGATTTGCTATTGATTTTTTTATAATTTCCTGTATTAAATGTTTTACTTAACTATTTTTGCAAATTTGAAAGCAAATATTAGAAGTCCTTTAATTCATACTGATGGGAGATTAGGCTTTGGAAGAATCAAGGGCTTCTCACCCGCATCAAATCAAATATTTATTTTACTCATGTTGTCAAGTATTTACATGAAAGAAAAGAAAAATATTTTCTTATCATTTTTATGTTTCACATGAAACTGGATGATAACATTTTTTTATCATTATTTTATTGTCAAAATAAGTCTTGAAATTAAAATGGAACATAACATAGTATGTGTGTTATGTTCCACTTCTCTGTTGAACAAATATTTGTTTCCTTCAAATAAAATGATTTAAAAGCTTCATTTTTATTTTCTTTATTGTTGTTTACCTGAAAAGAAACACTAAATTATCTAAATTGGTTTTATTTTTTTTAAAAAAAAGTTATCTTATAATATATGTTGTTTCATATATTTATTTTTTAGTTAATTAAATGTTTTAAATACTGCTATGTTTGTATTACAGTTTTTTTTTTTTTGTGAATTTTTTAAAAGTTTCTTTATATTTATTGTTATAGAATACTTTTTTTTTACCTTAGATATTTATTATTTTTATATTCTAAATATATAATCGAATAAAGTTTTCCATGCTCTTATATTTTATATTTAAGCTCAGTGTTTTCTCATATTTTTTATACATTTAATGACTATAGTTAAACTAATTTTTGTGGCAGAAGAAAATTGATCAAAGCAATGCATTAACATCTAAAACAGTGGTTCTCAACCTCTGTGCCATGGCATTTTTGTGTGCTGCCAAATTCTGGAAGTGTGGCATCAAATTTTTTTAAATTATTGATTATACTCTGAGAACAAAATAAAATCTAGAACTGAAACATTCGGCCATTTTATAGAAATAAACTAAGGCTATCCATGGTGTATTTAACATTATTTCGTGGATAGATAAACGTGTATTAGAGATAAGTGAACTTATTTTAAACATGTTTTATTGTTAGTGTGCCACCAAATTTTTAAGTTGTTAAAAATGTACCACAACAAAAAAAAAGGGTTGAGAATTACTTATCTAAATTTAGAATAGGTCTATTTAAGACATTAAAATTGTAGTCATATTAGGTGAAAAAGATTTATAAATATATTTAACAATAATATTTAAGAATTAATATGTAAAGAAATATATAAGAATTGTTTATTAAAAGACATAAATTTCAACTGTGCAAAACATCATGGTGACTATATTTCCTAGGTATTTTTGTCAATTGTTAGATGGCTTAGAGTATTTACATAGTCAAGGAATTATACATAAAGATATTAAACCAGGAAATCTCTTGCTAACTACATGTAAGACACTGAAAATATCAGATCTTGGTGTTGCTGAGGTGAGAATTTTTTTGCTATTCCGTGTGTTCTTAATATTTGCATGTTTTATAAAATTTGTTAGATTGGTAATCTTGTTTATTTTGTTACTTTTGAGCTTTTAAATTTTCATGTAAATTTTTTAAATTCTTATATATAGTTATTTAAATATTTTAACTTTCTGCAACAGTCTGTATCAGTTTGTTTCATAGTTTATGATAAAAAATGAATCTGTATTATAATTTGCTTTTATACAAACTTTGTCTTCTGTTTAATTTTTTTGAAATGGAGTGAGGGAGAAAGAATGTGCTGTTGTTGTTGTGTCCTTCCCGCAGGGAAGGAATGAAAGTTGCCATTGCCTGTGAGACAGGTTGGACTTCTTAACGATAGATGGCGACACCACCTATCTCCACCTCCACAATTTTGGCATGGAACTGAAGGGGAGAGAAATATTCTCCAGCCCCCTGCACTCGTGGTTTCTGCTGCAACCACCCACAAGACTTTCGGACCCACTGATTTAACGAGCACGTACTCCGTCTTTACTCGGTGGTATTTAGTGGCATCGAACTCAGGCCCTCCAGTCTGGAGTCCGATGCTCTAACCACTAGGCTACCCACGGCCCTGAAAGAATGTGTAAAAAGAAGATGTCTAACTAAATGAATTAGTGCCATATAGTGTAAAAATATTTTACAGGTTTTTGTAATTAAGGGGGTTCACCCACACGATAGCCTGTTTTTTAAGCATTCGTAGGGAACTTTTTTTGACGACCAGTAAAATGATAGAACTTTGAGTTTTTTATCATTTATTTATATGTTTTTTAAGAGTATGTATATAAATGTTTAGCCATAAATATCCAATTGAATGTGAGGTACAGCGCTCTAAACACACCTGCCTCAAAAAAATAGACTCTCACTTCCTCCACGATTCCAGATGATTGGCTTATCTGAAATAAAAAAAATAACAGCATTTTAATCTATAAGCTTAAATGCACAGAATGGAGTGTACTCAATTATCAAAAATTGAATTTTTGGTGCACCTCTGAAGAAAAAGCTTTGAATTTCATGGGTTTTTTTGTTATAAAAAATAGAGATTTTGAATTTTGAAATGATCGTTGTCCATTTGGTGCATATATATATGCTGAGTCTACCCTATAACTTTGCAGTCATTTGTTCAAACTGTTCTTGAGACATGATGGAGGAAAGTTTGAAAAACACAGATTTGAGAAAAACGCATTTAAAATTTCCAAGTCCGATTAAAACAATGAAAATCTTAACTTAGCGCTGTGAGCAGCTGCTCTTCTAACACCTGCTTCTGTATAACAACTTCGAATTTTAAAGAAATCACTTTACCACCGTATTCTATACATGTTAAGAAAACAATTTATGAAATAAAAAAATTTTTGCTTTTTTTTTAACCCTTCACATGGGCGAATCCCCTTAATTACTTGAAACTTATTGTTTTTATATGCAAATATTTGAAAAGCAAATGTTTGAAAAGGCTGAGGACATTGTTTTGTTAAATGAACTTATTTTTTTGAACTTAAAATATTAGATTTCTTAACTTTTGTAGTTGTTTTAAAGGTGAACTTTATTAGTAATCTTTTAAGCAAAAGAATTTAAATTTTCGTTTGCATTTAAATTGTTATTTTTTACAGTAAAAGACTAAAACTATCATTAAGTATTGCACATAATGTATTGTTTTTAGAATTTTATCTGTTATATATCCAGAAAACTCAATGTAAACTTAGAGGCACATTATGATAAATGAAAAGTCCCGATATTGATAAATTTAAAGAATATGATGTCATTTCTGAAATATAACCTTTCATGGTTATTAATTAGCTAGTTTGCTTATTAATTAGCTTCTGATAGAAAAATCACTTTTGCAAACAATAAAAACTGATATTTATGTAGATTTTATTTCAAGTGTCTTATCAGGAAATTTAGATTAAAGCCACTACAAAAGTCTTGTATTAAAGATAGTTTTTCTAGTTTATTTTAAAATAATTATTGTAAAATCTAATGTATAACACGCACTTTTAACACAAAAAATAAGATCGAAATTTAAGGGAGTGCATTATCCCAGGTATAAAAACAACAGCTTTAAAAATAAAAGATATGAGTATTAAAAAAAATTCAAAATACACATATCGAAATATTGTTTATTAAAAAGAAAGTACCTTATGTTGCTTTAGAAGTATACTATTTTTTCAAAAGTCTGGGATAATACCTCAAACAAATTACTTTAAAATATAAGAGCATAGTATACTAACATTTCAGATTTCTTCGTAAATAAGAGGGTGTGTGTTGTACGGCAAATATACCTTAAAATAAAAAAAAATTCACCTTACCCTTTAAGATGTCTTCTAAAGCAAGTTATGAATTGATATATATAATACTATTTCTTTGTAATCGAAAACTAAGTACTTTCCTTTTTATTCAGGTTTCAATAGATTAAAAATTGTACCAATCTAAATCTCACTGAAAATTTGTTTTTGCTTACAAAGAATAATTTGTGAGAAAGATGCTCTAGTTAGCTAAATTTTGATTTGTTATTAAGTTTAAAAAGTGCAGAAGAGAAAAAAAAGTTCAGTAATTTTATAAATCTTTAATTGAGGCTATGTCTCATATTGTTCTTTTCTCTCTCACTTTCAAAAGAACTGAATTTGTAATTGTAAAATATTTCTTTTTCTGATTTTATTTGAAGTATAATTTAAAACTTACAAAATACTGGAAATTTAATTCTAAAAAATAAATAATAAATCGCATTAATAGATTATCAAGCAATTTTAATGAACAACATTATTTCAAAGATAGGAATTGTAAACATTTTATTTTCAAGAGTTTCCTACCAAATATATGAAAATTTGGTTTTATTGCTCTGTAAAAGAATTTTGTTTTCATAATTCATTTATAGCAGAGGTGACCAGCATCCAGTATTTTAACAGCCCGGCCAATATATTGGCACACAATAATATTTCACATAATATATGTTTATTATAATGTATTATTCAAAATAAATCTACATATCTATATATATATATTTGTTTTTTGTTTTTTTGCAACTTTTTAATGTTAAACTTTGTTTGTTTGGCCCAAGTTAGCCTTTGAGTTAGACGCCCTTAATGTATAGTGATCATGTAGTTGAACCAAATAAATAAAAATGTATATTTTATCATTCAAAACAATTATACATATTCATATTGGATGTAAATATTGAGCAATAAATATATCTAAGCAATTTATTAAAAATTAAGAAGATTCTGATTGATTCTGTTGTATGTATATTTATATATATATATGTGTGTATATATATATATATACATACACATATACATATATATTATTTTAAGGCTTTAGATCGGTTTGCCAGAGATGACATTTGTTATACAAGTCAAGGATCTCCAGCTTTTCAGCCACCAGAAATTGCTATTGGCTTAGAAAGTTTCTCTGGTTTTAAAGTGGATGTATGGTCATCAGGTGTTACCTTGTAAGTTGCTATTTTTTCCTTTTTTAAATTGGTTTATTTAAATATTAATAGTGACTACACATTATATTTTCATTTATAAACTGAGATTTTGTCCTCAATGTTTTATGCATGTGCAAAAAAATAGATATTTAACATTTATAAAAGCTGAGAAATAGCACTCCAGATTTTAACTATATTGTATAGATTTGAAACACTTCTGAAATTAAGTTGTAGTTAATAGCTTTAATAATTTGTTGAAATAATTTTTTTTTTTAGTGGTAATATTTTCTCAACTTGTGATACTGTATTTGTGAATATTTATAAATTCTTTCTTTTAAATGTGATGCTCAAAAGTTTTAATGCAAATTTTTTCAGAAAAATATTAGTTTGTTTTTATTACTTTCACCTTAACTTGTGCTTCATTCAAATTAAAAGTGAAATACATAATAAATCTTTTAGATTACTGTTTGATTTGAAAAACTTCTGTTTTATCATTATCAATACAATTTTTTAACTTAAATATTTATGAATACTTGGTAATGAAATGAATATTCAAAAAACCATCATTGCAGGAGTAATATAATTTTTATTCTATTGCATATCATCTCTTTAACTGCTAGTGTATAGTTTTTGTTTTGATTTCTTACCCTTTTAATTTCAATTTATTAATGGAATTTAAGAAACTGCAAAGTGAAACTCAATAGAAGATAAATCATCGGAAAAATGTATTAAATTTTTTCACTCAATGTTGTAAATTTTTTGTAAGTTATTAATCTCTTTCTGGTTTTGTTTCTGCAACTAGTAATATTTCTTAGTTTCAATAATGAACTGATTTATTGCTGTATTACTACAGCTTATGAAAATATTATTGGATTTCGAATTATTGTTACAGTTAATCTTCATAAATGCCTTAATTTTACTGTATTATTATTTTAGATACAATTTTACTACTGGAAAATATCCTTTTGAAGGGGATAATATTTATAAACTGTTTGAGAATATTGGTAGAGGAGAATTCGAAGTTCCTAATGACTTGGATCCACTTTTACAAGATTTATTGTTGGGTATATAAAAAATTGTTTTGTTCCTTTAAAAGAAAAGCTCATATGTGTAATATTTTATTAATAATACTCAATTAGTATTGATTTCAGATAATTTTTCAAAAATTTATGCCACTTCTGTATAATATTCATCCTGTCCACTTTTCTGAAATTATTTTTATAATTGTAAATTTTATTCATATTTCAAAGGTACTCTTTTTAGTGTTATTATTTTTATTTTATCTTCAAGAAATTAAACATTTTAAATATTTTTAAAGTAATTTGTGAATAAAATAAAGTTAAATTAAAACAAACAAAAAAATTTTCCCCTTTAATTATAATTATATGCACATAGATGGACCTTAATGTCTTATTAAAAGTGAATAAAAATTTCTGTGTTTTCCAAGCAAATAATTTCATATTCTTCCTTTATTGATTATTTTTCCATAAAATTAAAATTTATTAAATTGCAAGATTTTATTGAATAAAAATATAGCAAAAATCACCTTTCAGTATAAATATATGACACAAGTTATGCCTCTTGTATCTGTAAAGTAATATGTTAGTGGGATAAAATAATTCAAATTTCCATTTTAAAAATCTTTTCCATGGCATTTAAAAAATGTTTCTGCTCAATCAACATTTCTTTTTCGTAAAGCTGCTCTGTGTTATGTTCTTGCATCGTTATTCACTTAAAAGAAGTAAAAAGAATTCGTTTTTAAAAAAAATATTCTACAAGAAAATATTTGTTCCAATAGGCATGGTGATAAATGTCTAATGAATTTATTCATACACATATAAACCTACTGAATATCAAGAAATCAAAATCTTCTTAAGTAAATATTGTATGAATTTTATTTAGCTTCTGTTTATTTCATATGCTGCTTGTACTAAAAAATGCAAAATTTAAATTGTAATAGTTCAAGTATAACAAGCTATTTTTTTGTACATGAAGAATGAAGTTAAATAATCTACTGTCATTCAGAGTGGTTCTTTTAGTGTTAGAATTTAACTGTATAATGGTATAAACAGTGGCATACACAGACTATTTTCATGGGAGATGTTACATTTATAAAAAAAAGAGAGAGAGAGAGAGAAACAAGCCTTACAGTAGTCGCATATGATGTGTAACATCTGACATTTTATTGTGGTAAATACGCAATAGTGATTTTAATCCTGAAAAAATGCATCGGGTATGATTGGAAATAATTTTCTATTGAACAAATATATCTTTAATGCAATTTTTTATCAAAAATATTTATTCTTGTTCAATTTGGGGAAGAGCGGAGACAATAGATTTATGAAAACTAAAATATGACACATATACTTGTGATTTCAAAAATCGTTGAAAAACAGCACCAATAAAACATTGTCACTGTTAGTTGTCAAAACATTTTGATTTGTGTTCATGTCGAGCTTGAGTTCATCTTTCAGAAAAGCTGTGAGTGGCTCAGCTTCTGGCAAACTGAAGTTGACGCTAAAATCACCATTCAAAATCATGGGAAGTGAGTGAGTTTTTTTTTTAAAAAAGAGCAGAACCTCCTTCAGTATACAGTAAAAGTACAAAATGCAGGAAATCTTTAATTTTTTTTTAACTGTTTGATTCGGAGAAATGTATGCGACCACCGAAATGACTGTTTGTCCATTTTCAAATAAGCATTCTGCCGCACATATGTCCCCAATATATTGACTAAAAATACCTAGTCCACTTGTTTGATGATCAATAATGCCCATATATTACTTACTCGTATTTTTTTAAGAATGATGATTTTTGTCAGACGCTTAGCAGTAAATATAGTTATTAGTATAGTTTACACAAATAAATATAACTTCAGATTTCATACACAACGAGCCCTGACACTTTGATAATTGAGCGTAAGAATCGAAAGAGTTTATTCTGGATGAAGTCTAATATAATAAGACTTGCTGGTATGCGCGAAGTGGATTTAGATTCAAGTAAACAAAACCGAGTTTTTGAATTCCAATCTTTTCAAATGCTAAATTTAACAATATAAAACAAAATGCTGGCAGCTTGGTTGCTACTAAAGTTGGACCCTGATACGAGGGTAGCGAAGATACACCATCAAGCGCATGTTTAAAAATTAGAAATATTATATTAGAGAAAATCAAAAATACCCGTTTACTTAATTAGTTAGGTTTTTTTAATCAAGAAATCTTTTTTGATCACAATTAAAAACAGGAATTTACCTCAAAGTATGAAAAGGATTCACACTAAAATATTTATTCAAATAATTCCATATTACTTACTCGTATTTTTTTAAGAAGGATGAACTTTGTCAGACGCTTAACAGGAAATATAATTATTAATATATAGGTTACACATATATAAATATATCCTCAGATTTCACACACAACGAGCCCTCAGACTTTGACAATTGAGTATAATTTGCAAGCTTATTCTAAATAAAGTTCAATAAGACTTGCTGGTATGAGCGAAGTGGATTTCAAGTCATGAAAACGAAATCGAGTTTTTGAATTCGAATCTTTTGAAATGCTACATTTAACAATATAAAGAAGCTTTTGACTTGATGACTACTAAAGTTGAACCCCGAAGCGAGGGTATAGAAGAGACACCACCAAGCACGCTGATTGGTCAAATCAAACAGCTCGCTCTTCCCCAGCTTGATGGCTAGTAGAGTTGGACCCTGAGCGAGGGCAGCGAACAGACACCACCAAGCGCGTTTATTGATCAAATCAAACAGCGCGCGCTTCCCTGACTTCCTGTTAAGCATTTCCCTCCCTTTTCATGAAATCACTCCAACGATTATCCAGCAACCGAGAGTAAAGATGTTACACAAAAGCCCCATGATGTAATATTTATGCTAAACATAAAAAAATTTGTTTGTGTATGGAAAAAGTTTGAATTCTCCACCCTTGTGTGCACCACTGGGTGTTAAGTGTAACTAAACTACTTATAAAACAACAATTGTATTATAAGTAAGTCTCTGTTTTTTTAGGTATGCTTCGTAAAGATCCTGCTGAAAGATTTACGTTAAAGCTTATAAGAGAACATGAGTAAGTATTAAGATTTTTTAAAAATTGTATAATGGGCTCGTAAATTTACTTTTGAATTAATAAAAATAAAATTTTAAAGTATTTGAAGTGTGGGTTTTTGGAATAGATTATTGAATTGTTGTGATTGAATTACTATTTTTAGTTATTCCTGATATGATTCTAACATTTTTCTTGTTTTATTATTGGAATCAAATGTTGTAACTACAAAATTTAGGTTCTCCTTAGACATTTTTAGTGTTCAAGGAAATAGTTTAAAAATACTACATACTCTTCTTTACTGCTTGACCTACTTTACCACATCAAAAGAGTAAAGGAGCAGCATATTAACAATAACAATTTTTTTTTAAATGCACAAAAACAAATATGACAACCTATACAACAGTGTGAAAGAAAAAAGACTGAAGAAAGGTCATAGTGGAAATTACAGATCAATGGCTGCAGAGGTTGCACTTCGAATCACCAGTTGCATAACTACAGAAGACGAATCAGGCAAACTTTCTCTTAATATATAATAGCTGTGGCATTTCTGTTCAGGATTTGATCTCACTTCTGTTTGTAAAACTGCTAATGTACTTTCAGTTGGTTTTACTTCACAAATGTCTGTTCAAATTCATAGTGGTTGTGTGTAAAAGGATTGTAGGAGTCAATTGAAATAAATAATATATTTGTTGCTTATTTTTCTGTCAATTCTTAGAAGTAACTTGTTTTCTCAAAATAAAGACTAGGTCTTGTTTGCTGCATAAGGGCTTATTTTTAGATATCTGATTTTTTTGTACACAATATTTTTCATTTATTCATGTTCAAAAATTGCATTTATTCAAATGCAATCATGTTGTCTTTATGTAGAATATTGTCGTAAAGCTCTAAACCTCGAATTCTGGCCAAAATTTTTCTTAACTCCATTCCTTGCAAAATGATGGTAGCCTAGTGGTCAAGGTAACAGACTTGTGGCTGGCATGTCAGGAGTTAAAGCCAAGTACTGCTGAAAACCTGTGGTCTAGAAGAGGCTGATGCACATTAAAGATGTCAAATCTCAAACATCCTCCTGTTGGTGTGGTGTGAAATTAGGAGGGGGGGTGCCAGCTAATAATTCATCCTTGTCAGGTGCTCAAGTTCTCTCAGGTGTTGTCCTCGTCACTTAACCATGGTTCAAAGTTATGAGGTGTGTCGCCAAAAGCCGAGTAGCTGAATAGTGTGACATTAATATTCACACACACCCTGCAGGACCATTGGCCTTTACCTCTCTCACTTCTAGCTATAAAGTTCTTTTTGATGGAGCTCTTCCTATTCATGTAGCTTGCTGCATTGTATTGCAGTTGTGTATTTTATTTCATGAATTCTTCTAAAAAATTTTGTATCCTAGGCCCTCTAGTACTTCCATGCTGCTTTCCTTCCTTTCTGTAGGGTAGAGCAAAAATTTTTATAATTTTAAATTTAGGTAGTTTTGTGAATTTATTTTATTTGCTTTGAAAATCTGATAATCAAGCTTGGGATTTTAATTATGGATAACCATCAGCATGAGACATAAATGCCAGAGCATTTTTAATCATGCTGATATCTTCCATCTTGTGCAGTGCACTCAAACTTTTTAGAAACAATTTGTATCGCTAAGAAAGCAATCCATGAGAATTGTGATACTTTGGTGTTTTTTGTTATGTGTTTGTGGTGCTAATGTTAAAATGAATGCTTGAATATCAGCCTAGAGAACAACCCATGCATTGAGGATGGATGATCTTTCAATTCAAAATACGGTAGTTGTTGACTCACATTTATGCTTTGTGGCATTTTCCTCATGTTCCTGTTACTGGGGTTATTGTACTGATTTTCCATTTTTGAATCATTTGAAAAAACTCTACAAAAAGCTGCTAGATTCTTATGCCAAAAATTCTCTTGCTAAATTTATTATTCAATCAAATGCTAATCATCTTTTGAAATATATGACTTTTATTAAATGCCAAAGATTCTAATCAGTTGCAACCACATGTATTATTCATCAAATGTCCTTATGTTGGTTCTGGCTTCTTCACTTCCATTTGTCATTTAGCAACTTATATAACAATGTTCTTTAGTCATCAAACATATACTTGCTTTGTAATCAGACCTCTGACTGATTGTTTAGTGCATGTTTGGCTAGTGAAATTGTGTAGGGTTAATTTGGGAGATATGGTTTTAATTATGAACATCCTAAAAAATTGCACTACAGCTTAATTTTTTTTGTCAAGTCATAATTCTATATGGTATGCATTATTATCCAAATTCACTATTTTTATTTTAGTTGGGTGAAAAAGAAGTATTCAGATGCAGAAGAATATTCATATATTTTGCCTTGCTGTAATGAAGATGAGTTTTGTAGTATGACTGTTTTACCATACCTCCAAGATCTGCATTATTCTGTTGGAGATGATGAAGATAGTGATTCACAAGAGTTTATTACAGAACATGATCTTCAAGGTAATTTCAAATGTTGCTTATAATTTAGACAGTTATTGGATAATGTGATGGGAATATATCTGGTATTTATATAGGTTCAAAAGCTTAAAAAACATTAAATTTTATGCATGTAAAAAAAACCAAATAATGGATCTTTTATGTATTGTTTACAACAAAACTCATTTTAATGTTTTAGAAGATGTACCAATTATTTCTGTAATTAAAGTTATTTTAAAGAGTTTGAAGGTATTATAAGATTGCCATTATAGTTGCTTGTATTGCTTAAAACCCAGCAAGGGAATTATAATTCATTGCCAAAATCTATAATTCTAAAAGAAATACCTTTTAAAAATATCAAAAAAAAAATTAATAGCTTCTTGGGAGTTTAAAATCTTTTTAAGCTTTTGTTGAAATTTCCTTACATTTTTTTTATAATTATTTTTTTAGGGTTTCTTGTTTTTGTTTTGTTTAATTGTTAAGGAAAAGTGTTAAGGGTGAAATTTTAGCAGTATGCATATATTACTTTTGAAAGGTAGTTTAAATGGTATTAATGATATAAAAAAATAGTGTTCACTTTTAAAAAATAAAAGTAAATTTTTTAAGATTATTAAATTGTCTAATTTCGAGGTTTTTGTTATTAATAATTATGGGAACTTATAAAGGATAAAAACCACTTCTGTGAATAAAATAAAAAATTAAATCTATTAATGTTGTGAAGAATGGATGCATTTAAATTTAGAGCATACATGATGGGGAAAAAAAATTTTAAGTATCCATTTTTAAAATTATATGTAACTAAAAACCACAGAGGAAATTATAATTATGAAAATAAACTTAGCATTTTTTTGGCTATTGCAAGTTTGATTTTTTTTTTCTCTTTTTTTAGGGGAAATTCTAGGGAGTTAGATTATGCGAAATATTTAAATGTCTGTCTACTAAAATGCATATGGTTTCTTGCATTTTTACTGGTGTTAATGACATTAGTAACATTTCATCTATTAATATTGATTCTGAATTTTTATAAATATTCTTGAATATTATATATAACTCTTAACAATACATAACACAGATAATTTGTATTGTACTGCATTATTTTATTTGTTGATGCTCAGTAATTTATATTAGTGATTATCAATAATGTATTAACCAACTAAAATAAAGCATAGGAATAGCATTTGAAATCCCAAATCTGAATATTTTGATGTATATTTTCTTATTTTTCCTAAAGTTATAATATCTTTTAATGCTTCATTTTTTTAATCCAATATTTTAGCCATGCGAAGACAGGATGTTTTACCTCATAGAAATTCTCAAAGCAGTAGTAGAACTCGAAGGCATTTTAAATCTCTTGGTTCTTTGGCCTCAAATCGTTTAACATTTTGCAAGCAGTCCTGACGCATGATTAAAGATGGTTTTCGAATTATGGATTGTAGACCTTATTCCTTGTGTACAAAATGCTGGTAGGTGTTTTTTTAGCTATGTGTATATATTTTGTAATTGGAGTTGAACCAGAGGTTTTAAGGTGTTTGTAAAAATATCTTGCAATTTGAAGTTGACTACCATTGAAATAATTTGTAAATAAATGAATTATCTATAAATCATTAAAAAATAGTCAGAAATTTCTTAATTGCTGTAAATATTAATATATTTTTAGAGGTGGAAAAAAAATTTTCCAACATGTAATTAGTATTTTAAAAAGGTATTAGATTATACTATATCTTGCTGGGGGGGGGGTTAGCTTTTTTTTTTTAATATAAAAGCACTTTATTTTGAATTTTTATCTTGACATTTATTTTATAACAGCATTTACATGTGAAATTATTCTAAATTGTTTTTAAATATGTATATCTCTATAATTTTTTAAAGTGTTGGCAATTTTCATAAAAAAGGTGAGAAAAAGTAATTTTAAAAAATTAATGGTAATAACAGTTTATTCTTTAAAATTGATCACTTTCTACCAAGTTATTTTGCTTAAAAAACAAAAGTATAGTATACATTCTCTTATTGTATGGCTATCTTAGTTCATTGAGTATAAATTTCTGAAGAGTATCAACTGTTTATAAATCATTTTTAATTATGTTCACAAGCCTGATTTAAAATCTCTTTTCCAGTATTGTCTTAAATGAAGGCACATCACAATTAGCAAGAAAATTATGGCGCAAGAACTTCCTCTCAGAGAGATTCTCTTTAAACTGCATCAAAATAGACTCCATGATTATTTTTTGAAGCAATTGCTGAAGCCATGTGCATTTCAGAAAATAGCTGAAGCTATTCTTAGTGGTCTCCCAATTATTCTCAAAGTTATTTTATTTTTTAAGAAATTATCTAATTGTGATCAAATATTTTTTCTAATTTGTGGCTGATCATATCAAATGACAAGAAATAATATACTCTTTAAAAGAAAATGAACATTTACATCTCTTATCTAGTGATATTGTTCTGATAGAGATGCATTTCAAACTATCCTGATGTTATATTATTGTGATTTTCTTTAAGTTAAACATATTTTAATGAATAACTGTATGGATCATTATTTCACTGTGGCATTCTAGTTCACTCAGATTTAAATATCGTTTTTAAAGACATTTTGTGGAAAAGAAAGATATAAAATAGTTGTGTAATTTTCATGTGATCTATTGACAAGTTAAATGTTAAATCATTATATAAGAAACAGTGCTATGAACTGTCTATGAAGAATTTTTCTGTGCATATGTATTGTGTGAAAATACTTTGCTATTTTATGTGCATTCTTATTTATATTTTAAAAGAAACGTAGAAATTCTGATATGAATGCTCAAAATTGTTCCTTTCCCTCCTGACAAACTCCTAATTGTATATAAGAAAATTTTGAATGACTGGACATTATTCATCCCATCCAACTATTTCTTCATGTATTACATTATCTTATTTTTATGACATACAGCAGAGTGCAATAATGCTGTTGTTAGCGCACAATATGATTATGTTTTGTTATCATGTTATAATTATCCTTATTTTATAAATAGCTGAGGACTTTGATAAATTTAAGGCTGACTAAAGAAATCTGTGCATTAAAATGCCTTAAAATTATCAAAATACTTTCATGCTCTGTAATTTAATTATCACAAAAGAATATTGTTTCTTCACAGCATTATTAGGCTTGTTGTTTAATAAAATGTTATATCTTAACAAATTTTGCTTTCTTTTTTTATTCACATATGAAACCAAAACACTTTTCAAGCTTAGCTTCAGTCATTTGAGTCTGCATAATTATGTATTATGCTTGTGGGGGAAAGCATTAATTCTGTCTCATTCTTATTGTTGATACAAAATTTAATTCTTATAGTCTCAGAAAATGATTCTAAAAATCATTAAAGATCTTAATATAAATTATATAACACTACAGTATAACCATACAAACAAAGGTTGTAATTGAGAAAACCTTTCATTGTGGTATATCTGGGAGTTTTGCTCTATATTGACTTAACAATTGCAAAAATGCATATTTGGAGGGGCCCACATGTCATGTTATAATCACACCCTATTTCTTTTAAGTTCATTGACTAAATTGAAAGAACTTGGACCATTACATTTGCTCCCTCATTAAAAAGAATTAGAAACTATAAACATTATGAATTTTTTTAAATATTGTCTAAAAATGATTGTATTTTGAATTCATTCTTATTAGATTCATACATTTGGCTTACAATTGAAGGTGTGGTATCTAAAAAATATTCTTTAGAGGTAATTGTTCTTTCATATTTAAATTAATGCTTTCTAGTTAATTTTGTGTTTGCATCCTTTACAGATTGATTTTTGTATTAACAACCCCTTAATTGCCGTGGGCATGTATGCACGCCCTGATTAGCTGGTGCATTTAGTGCCCCAGACGTGTATACTCCAAAGAACAACATTTTGCTGCTCTGTTTAAAACTAGTACCACAGCTTTGGAATACAATAAAATGACATTGACAACATTTGTAAAAAACTTATTTTGGAGAAGAAATTTGAAAGGAAAAGTGAAATTCACACACACATAGCTAAGCATTTTTTTTTTTCTATCCTACTTTTGCTCTCATTTTTGCTTATCATGTGTAGTAGTGTGCAAGAAAAAATATTCACCATGAATTGTGATAGCAATGCACTGAATGTGTTGCTGTTTTATGTGTTCAACCCTGTTTCAGAATATAGCACACAACAGATAAGTTGTGTATTTTTTTTTTATGTATATATATTATAACTAGTCATTAAATTTTGTATTTTTATTTTCTTTTATCCTTTTCTTTTCCCCCAATAAACCATATAACATGTGTGTGGGAAAAACGGTGGCACTGGGGAGGTGAATTTCGTAGCTTTTCCCTCAGCAGTTAAGGGGTTAAAAGGAAATGAAATATTAGAATGAAAATGTGATTAATATTTGTCAGAATGTAACAATTATTTTGAGAAGACTTATGGCTTAAATTTCTGGGACCAACTCTCTTTTGAAATCATTCCTTTATTATATTTAAAATTTTCCAATGTATAACAAAAGCTTACTAGAATATAAGTGTTCAATAATGTCTTCATTTCGTCTGTAAGTAATCATCAAACTTTTGTGTATTAAATTTCACCAAGTTCTCTTGCTACTTCACAAAAGGAATCAACTGCTTTTTCTATGTCTTGATCTGTGTGAGATGCAGATAATTGAACCCGAACTCTTGCTTTATCTGAAAATTAAAAATTAATGAATTTTGAAACTTTTTTTTTTGTTATATTGGTTATGCAAATAAAATTAAATCAACTTACTTTTAGGAACTACTGGATATGTGAAGCCTATAACATAAATGCCCCGTTCTGAAATTCAATCAGAATATATTAATATATTTGGAGTGAGAAATAGTTGTACTTAATGTTATATAGAAGGATACTGTATTTTAATAAAATGGCTTAAAGCTGTCTAAGCACTTAATGTTAAAGAATAAAACCCAAATTTTTTGAATATATTTTCAGATATGAAAGAATCAATGTATTCTAGCTTTGCTATCCTGTAGCAACATATTTTATCTGACATCTCATTTTTATCTAAGTTGATCCATTTTTTCTGTTCTAAAATGTGTTTATTTTTTCACCAATACCGTAATGCAAAATAAGGTATCTCCTTATGTGCTTAAATGAAATAAGTATTTGTGGAATAATTTTAAAAATGCTAAATTATAAACAGGTGAATTACAATATTGCAAATTTTCATGAAAATTGAAAGATTTTTCTGACTGAAATTGTGCTTCACGTTTAGCTCTCGCTCATTTGGTGAATGTGTGAGTGAATATTAATGTCATCTATTCAGCTACACAAGGGTTTTTGGCAATGGACCTGGTAATTTTAAACCATGGTCAAGTGATGAGGATGGCACCCCCTCTTTTAACTTCCTCACAAATGGAAGAACATTTGAACCCTGACAGATATAACCTGCATCAGCCCCTCTACATGGCGGGTCTTTAGTTGCACTAGTCTCGAACTCATAAAAGGCCAGCCACAAGTCCGTGACTTTGACCACTAGGCTACTACAGCCACTGTTCATTTGGCGAAGACAGCCTTAAAGGAATTTACTATTGGTTAATTAAATAAATACAAAATAATATTTTAAAAATTAGTTCAAAGAAAAATTAAATTGTGTATATGATTATAAGTATTAATTTGTGTTTGGTAGTGAGTATATATATATATATATATGAATGGAAACTGTGGATCTTACCAAGCATTCCATTGCCATTACAATAGCCTGATGTTCTTTACTTATCATAACAGGACAAATAGGATGATCATCGCCCTGAAAAATTGATTGAAAGTTAAGGATTATTATTAATGTTATAAATAATTATTGAAAGAGAAAATACAATAATAGTGTATAGTTTGCATAAATTTTTAATTATATGTGTATTTCCTATTTTATGTTTCGATTATGGCTTAAAAACACTACTTAGAGATATTGTGTGCTTAAGAGGAAAAGTTATATGCTTATATTGCTGAATTTTCATTTTCCAAATCAAAATAAACTTTGAGAATATGTACTTTTTTAATAAGTGACAAGTTGAAACATATGCTTAAAAGTCTTATGTGAAGGCAGTAAAAGAATAGATTTAAATGATAAATAATTTTCTGCAAATTGTATATACAGAAATAATATCAGCTTATGAAACTTGTACTCAGTGTTCATTCATCATCAATTTATTTTGTCTTTTGACCCAAGATATTTATAAACCTTTTGAGAGAAATTATTTATTTATTTGATTGATACTGGCAAAAATATCATTTGTATTTCAATATTGTTTGGAAGGGATATAACTTTATACTTTTACTATAACTTAATTATTTAACACAGTTCTGACAGTTTTCTTTTTATATTCTATAATTCTCAAATAGAAAGAAAACATAGTTTTTCTATTGGATTCATTAGACATGGGACTTTGAATTCTAATAGGTTTTTTTTATTATTATTTTCCACTCCAATTTGAAAGGTAAGAAAAATGTTAATCATGAAAGTTTAAAAGTATGTTGTCAACAAATCAGAAAAATATCAAAAATTCTTACTATTATGTTCAATCCAGCCTTTTTCATTGCAGATCTGAATTTTTTCGTATTTTCTTGCAAGGTGCGGACAAGTGTCGAATTTTCTGACAAAATATCCAGAGCCTATAAGAGAAGTCAAAATAATTACTGCTCATTTATAATATATATATCTTATATAAAAAAAGCTTTTTATATGAAAGAAAATTACATTTTAAAGAACTGTATTTAAAAAATTTGTTTCTGATTTGGATTGCTGAAATAACTTATGGAGAGTATTTTAAGCAAAAAATGTTTTTATTGAATTGCATAATAAAAAAGGAAAGCGCATAGGCAAATCCTAACCAGACAAATTATAAAAATTCTTTCTACAGATTACGGTAGAGCAATGGTGTACAAACTTTTTAAACTCACGGAACCCGTAGAACTAGAAATTATTTTCGTGGAACCCCTAGAACTAGAAATTATTTTCTGGGAACCCCTAGAACTAGAAATTACTTTCGTAGAATCTTGTTCCACACACACACTTAGAAGAATATCTTAAAATATTATTTAAAGTAGATCAACATCTTATACGTATTTTTTGAAAACTGAGATATGTGCTTGAAAGAGATTTTTTCACACAAACCATTGAAGTTTAGGCCTATTGAAATTAACTGCAATCACATTGCATATTTTGAAAATTTATTTCCATACTTTGTTTTTATCGCCATTTATGGTCAGAAATATTTTTCACTTATACATATTGTTTTTAGTGCATTAAAATATTTAGAGAAGTACTGAGTATTTTGCATGAATTTGCAACATAAGATTTATATAGGAGCTGTTCTTGCTTAAATTTAGAGTTTTAACATCAAATCTGTTGAAAGGCCCATAAATTGTCCCTTCTCCTGTATTGTATGTGTTTTTTCAACAAATGTCAAACGGTTCAATTGCCATTGTGAAAAACTTTTCAGCTTTGCAAAACATAGTACTAACAAGTATACAATTATCTCATGGAACCCGGGATAGTAAACAAAATATTTACTATCTAGTCGGTAATATATAAAAATAAACCATTTTAATATTATATTATAATAAAAGTTTAAAAAGTATAACAAAATAAAGTTGTGTTGAAATAAAGTTTTCAGTTTCTTAATGACAAGGATAAACTTTAAATTTTAGTTGGTATACTACTTCAAAGAGAACGTGAATCCATTTTGTATTCATATTTATAATTTTCTTTTCCATTTTTTATTGTGACTCGTGGAACCCCTGGGTATGCCCCATGGAACCCGGTGGCGTAACGGAGAATTTCAGGGCCCCCTGCAAAGTCAGATTTAGGGCCGATCTTACAAAGGATTGCAAAAAACATAACATCAGGCTTAAGGCGCCCTAGGATCATGCCCCCCCCCCCCCGCAATGCGGGGGTGTACGGTACTCCACTGGTGGAACCCCAGGGTTCCGTGGAACACAGTTTGAAGATCACTGCAGTTGAGTATTAGCTTTAAACTTTATATTTCTACCTATAAATGAAATGGTCTCTATACACAACTCAATATACCCTTTAATGTATGCATTATTTTTGTAATTAAAATTAAGTGTTGAATAATACATTAAATAGGAATTGGTAGGGGAGGAATATTCAGCATTTTGAAATTAAAGCAATTGAAAAATAAAATTAGTACGAGATGAAGCATTAGCTGCTGAATTGGAATTCCATATCAATTGAAAAAGTCAAATAGGGTCAAAAGGAATGTTTCGAAAAATTTCATTCTTATATTCCAAAAATCATTCCTTTGAATATCTAAATATATATTTGGCTTTAGTTCTTACCAAAGAATTATAAATAAAGATTTTTTTTTAAATTTATTTTATTCTTTAAAATTTCTAAGAAACTAAATTTACAAATTTGTAACAAATTAAAATCATAACATCTAATAGAACCTTAATTCCACAAGCGACAACTGCTGGTGGCAAAGCATTGGAAAATAAGTATGGACGAGACTTTTGACGTAGTAAATCCACTAATTCTGCTTTAGTTGTAGTATAGCCGCCTGCAAAATCAAAATAAGCATATTTAATTTGATTTAAAAAGGCCTGTATAATGTTTATGTAATTCCTATTTTTAAGTAATCAGGCTGATATGTTTTCAATTAGCAAAATAAAAATCAAGTATATTATATAAATAAAAAAATTATTTTGAAAAAAAAAAAATCGTCAGTTATATTCTAGATATTTTTATCATTAAATCAAATAAAAAAAATTCATTGATTTCTTTTAGTGCTAGTCTACTACTGTCTGAACCTATTGAGTTAGCCTGATTACCATACATTGTCTTCATGAGTGCAAAGAAATGTTTTTATAAATCCCACTTTTTCAAAGGACGATAAGAAATATGCACAAGTAGCATATGTTAACATTTTTTAGATTGTCGTACTTTGAAGACAAAATGCTCCTCATTCATGAATCTCGTGTATTGAAATTTCAAATATTGTTGCGGTTTCATATGATCTTTAGCCCAAGTTATGATTAAATGTTTTAATGACAAATAATAATTTGAAATCGCAAATTTCCATTCAGCAAGTCCATCTGTTCGCATGGGTTCTTATCAGGAGGTATTTTGAATTTTAAAATGGGCATGCCTATATAAGTTAAACCTCAACCTTGAACTTTGCTGTGTAAAATTAATCAAATTCAAATCACATTAAATTCGATTGACATTACATTTTGTCAGAAGTTTGAATCCAACAATGTCGATTTATTGTTTGTTAACTTTGCACTTTGAATCTACATATTGTTACTGGCAACGGACCTCGTAGTTTTGAACCACGGTCAAGCGGTGGGATTGACACCCTACTTAAGCAACGTGAGGACTTTGAACCTCGACAGATTTAAAATGCATCATCCCTTCTACACAAAAGGTCTTGAGTGACATCAGGACTCGAACCCACAATTCGACAACGCCGACCACGAGTTTCACTACCACACTGATATTGTCGGAAATATGCAATAAGTGAATAACTTCAATTATTATACAAAAAGATGTCCTGATTATGGTTTTTTTTTCAATGGGACTGCATTTTAGAAACTTAGCCTTTGCAGACATGGCAAATGCCCAAAACTGAGATTGATCTCATGGTGGCACCATCTAAAAGCGGCTTCTTAACCAAATTTGGGCGCTTGAATCAATTTTTAATTCAAACTCTCGTCGGATGCTAAATATTGCTGTGATTTAATTTTTCCGAGAGTACCAGAGCCAAATTGATACTTAAGGGAATTTTACATGCCCCATAATCATATATGTCATGCGTGCCAACGATTTTCTCATCCAAAAAATCTATTTACTCCAGCCGGGATCGAACACGCAACCTTAGGCTTACGAAGTGGGAACGCCACCGGAGCTGATTCTGACTATACATAAACTTAAGTATTTTTCTGGAAGCTTACATTACTTTAAAAAGAAATATCGGACGTTTTCTATATCCGTCGAAAAGTAATTTCTGATATTTCCGAGAGTTCGATTTTAATCCAATATGACCTTGCGAGAGAAAAGTACAGTTTCATAAATTGATAATTAAATTACAATATCCAATCAGAACGTTTAATATTTTACGAATATGAAAAGAAAAATATTTACCTGCAGCACCTCCTAAAGCTTTTCCCAAAGTTGAATTTATGATGTCAACTTTTCCATTGAGATTAAAGTGTTCTTCTGTCCCTCTAAAGAGAACATAAAAAAAGTTGAAGAAAATTTTAAATCATAAGTTTTACGAAGCTTTCATAAACGTCTTCATGTTTATAAATCGTATATAAAATACAATGCGTTCTATATTCGATGCAGTTTGCATCCAACAATATCGATGCATGCGCGGGAAAAGGGAAACAGCGATAAACTTTGACTACTTGACATCATGTTCATTAAAGAGAACAACAATAGGTAATCAATTAAATGAATTTATGTATGTTCAATTAGTTGAGATCACAACGTTAAAATAAGTAGCCTTTTTTAAATAAATATGAAATATTTTCGATTGAACTACCTTAGAATTTGTTTGAAGTATATTTAGATGGAATATAATATGTATATATATATTTTATTCCATCAATTTAATTCACTATCTTTTTATTCCATCAAACAAAATTTCATTATTAATTTTCTTCTTTTACATTGGAAGATTATTAGCAATAATACACACAAATAAGGATTTTTGTGTCCGTATGGAATAGAAGGGAAATGTTTGCAATTGTATTTTAGAATTAATGTAATGCTATTTAAAAGCAATACATATTGCCCAAAGGATTTGAATAGTTTTCGCTTGAATGTTCACTTTTTAGTTCTTAGCATGATAATTAGATTTCTTGTTTTTCTTATTTTGTTGGTCTTTTAGCTATTAGTGTTAACCTTAAACTCATTAAAAATATAGGCATCCATTTTTTTTTTGGTCCAATCTTTTTTTTCAAAATGTCAGAAAAACCAAAATTTTAAAACCTTTTTCTGCAATTAATATCCTTATTTTAAAATTAATGTGGATCTGTTCAACCACAAACTCGAAAAAAACCCAATGTTTGTGATGGATCACAATCGCATTAAAGATATTAAATATTATTGCTTCGACAATTATCTTAATTCCATCAAAAATGTTAGCATTTTAAAAATTCTAAGACTGAAATGAATTTATTTTATCTTATGCATAATTGCTAATTTATCATTTATGTTATTTGATATTAAAAGAAAGAAAAGTTTTTTTTTTTAAATATGTGTAGAAAGATTGCAATTCTTTGTTTGCTTAATTGATAAATACAAATAATTCGATACATAACTTCATCAAATGTAACTAACTTACACCCATAAAACATTTCTAGATAAGATATATATATAGAAGTATCATTCCATACTTATTTATGTAGTAACTGAATAACTATTTTTGAATTTCTAATTACATTTTTATATGAAAATGCTATGTTGTACATACCTTCCAGTTTTGCCGAGAACACCTGTTGAATGGCATTCATCCACGAATACTAAGGCATTGTACTTTTTTGCTAAGAAACAAATGTCCCTGCGATGAAAAGAAAATTAAAAACTTTGATGAATGCTTAAAATAGTTATAAAAGTAACACAATCTTTAATTAAAGTCATTTTTCATGACTGAAGAACTAATTGCCCAATCATTGACGTTCTTCTAGAAAAAAAAACTATTATAATTATTCACAACATAGACAAGATCAAGTGTCCGCAGTATCACCTGGTCATTAAGGTTATGCTCATGTAGGTGTATTGGAGCTGTACAATTAAGAATATCAGCACTGGAAAAATATATGCATTTCATATATATGTATTCAAAAAGATAACGATTGGTTTCTAGTTTAAAAATCAAAATAGCTTTTACATAAAAAATTAAAAAAAAAAATTTGGCAGTTATAGAGACTGCCGATAAAAGTAAAAACTTAGAACTTTTAGTATTAAAATTTGAAATTTCATAATGTTTGAATTAAAATTATCAACATCAATCTGGTTTTCACATCTATTGACACTCCGAGCAACAACTAAATGCATGTTTATATGGTTTTTTATTATTCAAATTGATTATGGGCTGTACAAGATCATGACAAAATATAAATACAAATAACAATTAGTATACAATCATATTATTTATGGATAGTATTTGTATTTACTTAAATTTCAATGTACTTGATTTTTAACATTTTAATTGTTTGCATCATTGTCATCATTAACTTTAACAATACTTAGACTTCTTGTACTTTCAATTATTTCATTTTGTTCTAAAAAGATACAATAGGCTTATGGTAACTAAAGTAAGAAAGGAAAATGTTTGATTCAAATTTATCAAAGTATCGCGTAAAAACCGCATCGATCGTTGTTTAATATTTTGTAGTACTGAGTTTTTGATCATTGGACATATTTAAATTGTTTCATTCAGAAATTCAATTAGTGGTAGATTTTTATCATCTGAAAAGTTAATATTGAAGTCTCCACTTAAAATCATCGGTACATTATCATACTTTTCGCCAAATCTTTTTTCGGGTATTTCAGAACCTTTTTTTGTAAAAACATCAAATTTTCGAATAAAAATTGTTGTATCTGTCTCATAAATTTTCCAGGCGAAATATAAACGGCAACCATTAATATGTATTGCCCATTCTCGGAATCGAAACGAGCAATGCACAGTAGATACGCATTGAAGTTTTCACTAAATCCATTCAATTTCACTTATAAGATATACACAGCACTATACGTCAGCTGTATAACTACAGATATACTGCTATAAGCATGTCGGTGACGCGAACGCACGAGATTTCACCCATCCAAAGAATGTCTAAGGCGAACAGCACACTGCGCGTGCGCCAGTCAGAGCATGTCGGTGACGCGAACCGATAAGATTTTCCCCTATCAAAAAGTGCCCAACGCCGCTAAAGAAGTTTTCACTTAAAAAATTCTATATTTTAATTTCATTTAAGGTATCCGACTCTTGCAACAAATATTTTTTTTAAAAAAATGGAGGTATGGGGATTTTTTTTTGTGGTTTTCAGATTTGTTTAGTACATTTTAAGAAAAATGTGCTAAAATTAAGAAGAGAAAAATAAACTATTATTTCTAAAATGGGTAAAAGTTTTCAAAAAATAACATAAACGGAGTCCATTCTGTTCCATAAGTTTATGAACAATTTTTCAATTCTGATGTGCTGCTATGTTATTCATTTTTGAAATGACCTTCAGGATAAGAGATTTTTCAATTTTTACAAAAGCTAGAGCACTTTATCTTAGTTATTATATGAAATTGCTTAAATAACAATGATTATATTCACATAAGGGACTGTAAATTTTGTTAAAAAAATAAAATAGTGGTTAATAAATCATTTGAAGGTTAAAACACTTCTTGTAGTATACAGAACATACAAAAAAATTTCACAGTTAATTATTTTCAAAACTTTTTTATCATTCCCTGTCTCCGTTTGAGCCTTTTTAAAAATTAAAAAAAAACACATTTCGAGTTAAACGCTTTTAAAAGTATGACATCTTGTTTAAAGTAATGACATCTGCAATTTTACTAAAACACTTGTAATTTCTGTTCTAGTGAACGGAAAATAATAAACGTGGTATTTTTATAAAGCTAATAAGATGGTCTCAAAAACAAAATCATAAGAAAATTTGTCAATTTTTGTCAAAATTCACAATTTTAGGGTAGTCGGATGCCTTAACTAAACAATCAATCATTTTTATTATTTTTTTCATTTTATTTTATTTATTTATTATTATTATTTTTTTTTGGTGAGAAGTAATAGTGCAATTCATGATTTTTTTTATTATAAATGACTTGGATATCTTAATTCGTTCGCAGACACCTAGCTGGCCAAAAGACATGATGTTTTGTTATTTGTTAAGACACCCAAACTGCTTGAACAGCATTTCGTGTACAATGATGTGCGACATTAATTGCACGTACTTAATGGGATATGACTCTTATCCGAGCAAGTAAAGTGGCATTCGCCACTTTTCACAAACAATGTTAAGCTAAAGTAGAGAAAAAAAATTTATTTTTCAACATCGCGCTTAAAAGCAGCTCGATGACTAATGGCGATAAAGCTCGATCTAGCCCAAATTTGAACTACAGTCAAATGACGAGGGCGACACTTGAGATCTCATTTTCCAGACTTCCATGCGAATGTAAATTTACGCGGACCGTCCCCAAAAAAACCATCGGGCAGCTGAACAGTGGGACGTTAATATTCACTCACTCCATACGAATGTAAAGACTAAGCCTCAACATGCCTTCGACGTTCATTAGCCTCAACGTACGAGGGAATTTTAGTGGCATCTGGGCTTGACAGCAATATAACTGACCATGAGCTCGCGACCATGACCACCACTGGCGTAGCTAGCTCTGAGTGGGCCCAGTATCAAAACTCCTTCGGGGGCCCTTTTTTAAACGAAAGCCCTCTAAATGGTACTGCATTTACACACATTGGGGGCCCTGTAGCTTGAGTGCCCATATCATTGATACGGCGGTAGTTACGCTACTGATAACCATTTGGCTGCGGAAGCCGCGACAGGAAAGCTGAAAGAATTGTATTGACGCCTTTACGTAAATTTAAGGATACTTACAAAAACTTTTTTTTGAATTTATCAGTTATACTATTGATGAAATTGGATACATTAAGTTTGATATGTTTTTGAAGAATATTTTTCGTATATGAATAAAATGAGAATATGACAGAAAAATTAAACTCCTTAATTTTAAATACTCACGGTAAAGGCGCAATGTTCCCGTCCATGCTAAAAACTCCATCCGTAGCAATTAACCTTATTCTCGCGGAAGAGCTTTCTTGCAGTTTTTGCTCCAAATCTAGTCAGAAAAAAATACACATCTTAAAATAAGATTTTGAAATAAATTTACTCAACAACAAAGAATTAGAATGAAATCAAGCAGTTGATAATTAATATAAAAGTAATTTTTACGGAATGCGGCGAGATTTATTCTGAATTTTATAGTAGTAAAACAAAAATAAATATCAAAAAAAAAATTTTAATATGTAAAAGGTTTTTACAATTAAGACCCTACTAAATATTTTTCCCCTCCTTCTTCGTATAAAAAATGGCAAATACTGACTGCTATAATAAGTAGATAATAACATGGATTGATTGCTCATTAACATCATACTCAGAAGTAACGCGATAGCTAGTGGCAAAGGACTTCCTAATTTTGAATCCTGGTTAATTGATGAGGGTGACACCTGAGCTGGCACCCAATGACGTCTTAAGGCATGGGCCAACTGGGCCTCGTTTCATTCTCGACTCTGTCTTAATAAGATTATAATTCGGATATTTTTATTACCGTGCCTACTCTCCGAAGAACATGAAATTTCAAACTACATGCCAACTGGCCAAAGTGCTAAGACTGTAATATTATGTGATGACCGTTGTCCATGTCTAAGCTTAGGCCTAATACTCTACTTTAAAAAATCATTCAACTCATTTAGTAGAAATGCGGCCATTGGTCGAGCCGGTTTGTGCGATTGTAAATCGTGGCACATGTATATATTTCAAATTACCGTTTGCACGAGTATTTGACAATACAGGCGATTTCCTGTCTACTTTTAAAAATCACAGGTAGGGCCTAAAAATGTCTTAATTCTTCTCTGCTGGCAGCCCACTCTCCAAATTTCCACACCATATTAACATAAGAAATTTGAGCCTTGATAGATATAATATGCTAATATGCATCATCACCTTTACACAACGGATCTTTAGAGACACTAAGTGAGTGAATGAATATTAACGTCGCACTTTAGAGACACACACTAAGACTCAAACAGCTCGATAGAAAAAAACGTCGGCTTCGAGTTAGTGACCATAAGCAGCAACCGAATGCAGTCCATAATAGCATGGGAACGAAATATTTATTAGAACTAAATTTTTTAAGAATTGACCAACAAAAAACTGAAAGTTTAATGTTTGCTAAAATAAAATTAAAAATTTTGATATTAAATGCTCTTTATACCAGGGGCGTAGCTACCGATGTATCAGTCGTATCAATTATATGGGGCCCCAAAGTTATAGGGGTCCCAAAATGTGTAATACTTTGACATTCTCGTATCAGATTCATTATTGCGATCATTTTTATTTTCCAAAAACGATCCCCTGAGAGGTTTTGATACAGGGCTCATTCAGGACTAGCTATGCCAGTGCTTAATACATTACAACAGTAGCGTAACGAAAAATATTAGGGCTCCTTGCAAATTCAGGTCTTGGCCCCCAAACGGATCTTATAAAGGACTGTAAAACCTCAACCTTTGGGCCCCTAGAATCCTAGGATCTACCTTTTAAAGAGGCCACTACATTTAAATATTAAACTGAAATAGTGATGTGCGACATTTTTAAACGATTTTATAAGTAACATTTTTTTAAAAATATATTTATAGTTCTTTTTCAAAATGATTATATTCATCTTTACGTTATTTTTTTCTGGGTATACGTTTTCCACAGTATCATTTGTGTTAAATGTGTGCATTAATCTGTTCAGTCACTTAAATATTAATGTATATTAGAATCTGTTATAGTTATATCCCTTACGTCAGCAATCATTCGATCTAGAGGGGCCCGGTAGCCAAATAGTCATGGTCGCAAACTCGTGGTTGGAGTTGTCGAGTAGCGGGTTCGAAACCAAATGCCCTGAAGATTCGCTGTGTAAAGAGGCTGATGTACGTTTAATTTGTCGAGGCTCAAAGTCCTCTCGTTGGAGTAGTGTGGATGTTTAGAGAAAGGATGCCAGGTCCGGCGTAGGCGGATTAGGTAACTGGCGGCCAGCAAGGGCCCCGAGCTAGATGGGCTCGTGCAACAAAATGTTCAACAAAAAGATCTTGTCCTGATATTGCAACCCCGATGAGTCGTAGAACAGGGTTCTGCAACCTTTTAGCTGTGGCGTTCCAAACCAATCTTCCAACATGATTCAGCGTGCCACACAGAAAAACATTTTTGAAATAATTCAATTCCCGCCAAAACGTATGCAAAGTTAGAGAATAAAGGTAAAATATTTAGATTTACAGTTTTGTTACATACTGATTTTGCATCATTTTAAAATATTTCTGCAGATAAAAATAAACAGCAAATATATATAGCTTGCAAAAATAAAAAGGGCACATTATCATGTATTTGTAAACATATTTAGTTAAATAAGAAATAGACAACGTAAAATATAAGTATTTCCCTTCATTACAGTTAAGTAAAAAGATAAATAAGACAATTTTGATGCGAACCCAGTGATTGCACCACGCTACTTTCATATCGCATCACCAGGGGAATAATGAATGACTTTCTATTAGACACGATTCTGAGCATTCAGTTGCTATAAGAAATTTCTTTGCAGATTCAAATCAGAGGAAAGATTCTTTACTTAGATAGGTACGCGTAGAACCAAAAGCGGAAGCAGAGTCAAACAATTAAATCTTCCCTACAGTGGCGTAACGTACACCCCCGCACTGCGGGGGGGGGGGGCAAAGCCTGACTGACGCCATTAACAGATTTTCTCAAAATTCGCTTCACACTTTTTAAAATAGAATTTTTAAGCGATTTTCCAATTAGCAATCTAACGTCATTCCTTATCAAAATTATTATACGCCCATTAAATATCTTTAATCCTTTAGCCAAATCAAAAAAAATAAAAATTTATTTGCTGTAATCAGGCGACGAGAGATACTTTTCTTTAGTGGGTTTTCTTTTTAAACCTTAATTACTAACAACACTAAAGTCAGACGGAGAATCGGATAAAATGCTAAAAAAAAAATATACAAATTCATCGCTGTTATTACTACATACACTTTACATTAGCTGTAGGAAGAAGAAAAAAAGAAGTTACCAATTGCTACTTTACGAAGTAGCAATTGGTTCCCCCTCCCCCATGTATTTCATTTTCATTTAGCGAAGTCGTAAATAATGTACATCTGTTATGCTTTTTTCAAGTAAAATAGTATTACGATACTTGAAAAAGCAGAGAGAGCATTTCAAATGATTATTTGATGATAGAGTTATTAGTATTCAATCAAATGATGCATAATGAGAAGAAAGCATAATGGAATGTATCAGTTTTTTTATTTTTTTCCCCATGAAATCATTTTGCTTCATATAAAGAACACTCCTTATTAAAAGTTGCAGTAATTATATATACGCTAGAATATAATCGAACTTTAGATCAAGCTCAGCCTCTGAGATTCAGAAATGAAGGATTAGGTAAGACGTACCTTTTTTCTTTCTTAAGAATTTTAATCGAAAATTATTTTACAGTGTTCGTGTCTTTCTTAGTGTTCAATTTTATTGAAGTTACCATGTTAGATTTCCCGTTTTAATAAATATTAAAAATGTTATGCTTTATTTACTTCGTTCACTCAGGCTCCGGTTGTGTGTGTGATTTTGTATTCAATTATAAGTTTAATATTAAATATTTTTACGTGATGTTTTAAGGTACATTAAGTAATGGTTTGGCAATCCTTTGTATGTATATACACACACTTGCTAGAATAGTGAGTGAGTGAATATTAATGTCGCACTGTTCAGCTATACACGAGGGCTTTTGGCGACGGAACACGTAATTTTGGACCATAGTCAAGTGACGAGGACGACGCCTGGGCTGGCACCCCCTCTCCTAACTACTACACCACACCTACGGGAGGACGTTTGAGCTCTCCACAGATTTAACGTGCATTGCTCCCCTATACGGAGGGTCTTCAGTGGTACTGGGCTCGAACTCATGACACGCTAGCCATGATCCGATACCTTGACCACTTGGCTACCGTGGCCACCACACTTGCTAGAAAAGAGTGTTCTTAAGGACGAATGAGAGAAGATGAGCCTGAAGAAACCACTAGACTTTTTAAATCCAAAGCCGAAATGACTTCAGGTGGTTTTCAAAACACAGGGTTATCCAACCAGCTATTAAATAGCTCATTATCCTTTTTAAATAATTTTTGTAGTTACTACTAAACAGTGAACGCAGACTTTTTCTACTTGATTTTTGTTGGTATCGCTACAAACATGTCCTCATTTTCAAAGCAATGAAAGCAAACCGAGTTCAGTTTTGTTGTTCTCAATACTTGGAATTAACTAAATAAAATATAATTTTTTTAAAAATTTCAAATTCCGATTTTTAAAATTTTTTTCGTTGTTTATGTAAGCAGTAGTTGGTAAACGCAGATTTTTTCTAACAAGTTGTATTATATAAGATCCAGCTTGGGCCCAGCATTTGATCTTGCGGGGGGGCAATTATTTTCCGTTACGCCACTGCTTCCCTGCAATGAATGTTGTTACTTATGCCACCTGTCTGACGTGTAAATTTATCTTTAGAGTTATTTTTCAGATTTTTTCACAATAAAGTAAATGTCCATAAATCTCTAGTTGTCTGTCAAATAAGGTTCATTACAATCTATCAACTTTCTTTTACGCAAAAATTGACAAATTTGTAGAGTGGTGCAGAGTGCCACTGAGAATTGTACCGTGTGCCAAATGTGGCACGCATGCCACAGCTTGCCGACCCCTGGTCGAAGAACACACACAACCCTAGACACCTTTCTTCTGTATAATATCCACATGGTTGAAATTAATACCATTTTTTTTTTTTTTTTTTTTTTTGCTCAAATTTTGTTTTGAAAGAATGAATATAATCCAAGTCAAAACAAGTTTTTTTCGAGTGCACACCCCTGCTTAGTTACTCTAGGATACATCTTATTTTATTAATGAAGATAAATAAAACAAAATGAAATATCATAAAGATGTGTTTAGTTCAAAGCAAACTATTTGGTTGAATTTAGATATAAACCTTGCTATTAAGGGTTTAAACACTTCGATGAAGTCTGAATTTTGCTGGCAATTTTTAACATTATTCAACTTAATTTTGATTACACTTCCATGAAGTCTGAATTTTGCTGGCAATTTTTAACATTATTCAACTTAATTTTGATTAACCTGTTTTGCATGGTATGCCAGTTTATCTGTGAAGTTAAAATTTCTGGTAATATGCTTTGTTTTCTTGTATAATGGATCACTTTTTCACTATTTGTTGTACATTTTATATTGAGAATTTAAAGCCAGCGAATTTCTTCACCATTTTAGTTGTTCGATTCTTGAGACCATGGATCTTAAACATTTAACGGCCAGGGCCTCCAACTAACTTAATCCGCCTCAGGGTGTCACTTGACTGTGGCTCGGAATTACAAGGTCCGTCCCAGTAGCCCTCGTGTTGCTTTACAAAGCGCTACGTAAAATTAAATCCAAATCGTTTGATCATGAAAAACAGTATTATAATGTAGTTTTCATCCCTTTTTGCAAAGGAACAAAATTTTTCACATTTAGTAAAAGATCAAATCTATAAATATCAATGTACACTCATGGACAAAAAAATTAGCGCACCAAGGAGTCGTCAAATGAAACGAAATTTTACATACGTAATGACTACTTTGATATAAGTAAATGATTAGAAAATCAAAGAAAGGATCATACTCATAAAAAAAATTCGCACCAAGAAGGAGTCGTCAAAATAAACGAAATTTTACATACGTAATGACTACTTTGATATAAGTAAATGATTAGAAAATCAAAGAAAAGGGATCATTTATTTCAGAAAAAAAGGCAAAATAACCGAAGATTTAATACCCTGTTGAACCCCCTCTAGCACGAATGCACGATGCTATACGATCGGGCATGGAGGCATACAAGTTCTGTATGATGTCTTGAGACATTTCGTTCCATATTTGCTGTAACCTTGCCTCTAGTTCGTTCAAACTCGTGGGATGCCCAACTCGCCGTCCCAAATGATCCCAGATATGCTAGATTGGAGACAAATCTGGGGATCCGGCAGCCCAAGAAAGGGTAGTAACAGTGCGGAGACACCCTTGCCGGGTGAGGCCGAGCATTGTCTTGTTGAAAAAGGGCTCCTGGGAGCCGTTGCATGAGTGGCAACACATGTGGTTGCAGGATGTCATGGACATACCGCTGGGCTGTCATGGTGTCAAGGATCAAAACTAGGGGTGACCGTGTATTGTAAACAATGGCACCCCATACCATCACACTAGCTGTGAGAGTGGTGTGTCTCTGTAAAGCAAAGGCAGGATTGAGGCGTTCACCACGGGGTCTCCCCACATGAACACGATTGTCATGACTGCTGATATTGAATCTGGATTCGTCGCTAAAGACGACCAGGTTCCATTCCGCTGCAGTCCAGTTTCCTCGTGCGCGATTCCATTCCAAACGGAGGCGTCAATGGGTGGGTGACAAGGGCAACACACGTAATGGGCGCCGCGATCCCAAATGTCCTTCAGCCAGGCGCCTTCGTATGGTTCGAGGAGCCCCTAGTGAAGGTGCTACCTGTGCCTGGATGGCGGCCGATGAAGTAGGTGGCTGTACGCGTGCATTTCTTACAATGCGAAGTCTTCTCGACGACTGGTCTGTAGAGGGCGTCTTGAGCCTAGTCTTCGAGTAAATGACATCTCTCGGATCCACTGGTCCCAACACCTCCTCACAACACAATCAGAGCGGCCTAATTAACGAGCAACTCGCCTAGCTGACCACCCAGCTTCCATCATGCCGATGATTCTCCCCCTCTCAAACTGCGACAGCTGCTCATATTGTCTTCGAAAACGGCGTAATGACATGTCTACCTCAGTCCTTCCTTTGTAAATGATTCAGCACACTCAAACAAGCTTTGGTTACCTGTTTTATACTCCACGGAGAACGACGTTGAACGCCCTCTGCCGGCTATATGTAATGCGCAACCACGCTGCATTTCTAATCATTTGCCTATCTCCTTGACATGTACCTTCATGCCAAGTTTCGTTACGATCCCGCAATTATTTCTTGGGGAGCTAATTTTTTTGTCCATGAGTATATTCTGAAATGTTGAAAACGTTGTTTCTGCTTCAAAAAAAAATTTGATTTTGTGTTAACTTTTTTTAATAATCATACTATAAAGCCAACATGAATTGATAGATAATTTCTATTACCATTCATATCCCTATGTTTATATCTGTACTTTTGAGCTTTGCATAATCTAATCCCATCAATGATTGAGGCATGATTCAGCTCATCCGACAGAACAGCATCCTCAGGGGTTAAAAGCACCTCAAAGAGACCACCATTCGCATCAAAACAACTGGGATATATAATGCTGTCTTCTTGGCCATGAAACTGGGCAATTTTCTTTTCCAATTGTTTGTGCAAGTCCTATTACAAAGTAGTGAGAAAAATAAATATGAAAGAAAATATTTTCAATCTCTTTCGTTTAGTATTAAAAAAGTACTTACTACAAAATTAAATACTTACTCAGATTTTTTAATAACCTTCGAAAAAAAAAAATTCCTTAGTAAATTTTGTGAATAAAATAAGAAATGGACAATAAAATGATTCTCAGTTTAATATCTAAAAAATTTATTTATATCATTTCATTTGTCAAAATAACAAGTATTGACTAATGATAAGACATGCATTAATTTCATTTCAATAATTTTTTTTTTTAATAAAGAAGAATCTTACACAATTTTAAAACTTTTTTATATGCATTTTTTTAGTTGTTCAATTGAAAATAATTTGTCAACTGAAAAAAATCTACTAAACTTTTTTTAAAAATTGTGTGACATAGTAACAGCAATTTAGAATTTACTGCTCAAAAATATTTTTTTTTTAAAATCAAATTTCATTCAACCAAACTTTTGGCTTAGAATTCATTTTTATTTCCATTTTATGTGTGAATTGTAATCCTTTTCTTCTGGTTTCCTTTCCGTTTTTATAAGTTTTCTTGATAAATGTCTGAGAAAGTATGGCCTTCTTAATAGAATTCAATACGAGTATTAAGGTTTGAAAAACTATAAATTCTTACCATCCAAGTCTGAAACAACTATTAAAATGTTTAACATCGTTCCACTTTGGAGGCCAAAACTAACTTCAAAAAAGATCTTTTAAGAGATTGTCATCTTAAAAAAATATGTATTACCTGTGTGCTTTACGCTACTGGGTTTTAAAATTGTTCATTCTTTGTAATTTTTGAATTTGTAAACAAACAGAAAATAAAAACATATTATAAAAATGTACTCTAATTTAATTTTCTGTATTTTTCATATATAAATACAACTCGGAAGTGCTGGGGATATTTTTTTTTAATATTCAAGCTCAACAATATAATTTTGAACAAAATGAATAGTAAATTTTAATATCTGATATTTATATAAAAAAAATTTATGTGCTTTTTAATTCTATCAAATATTATTAGCTTTAGGTGTGCAGGAAATATTTTTTAACCTGAAATCAGATATATAAAGAAAAACATCAATTCAAGCCGAACACGGAACAATCTTTTTAAAAAATGCATTGAAACCTTTCCTACCTGTGTTCCGCAAATAAAGCGAACAGAACTCAAACCAGCTCCATATTCGTCTAGTGCTGTTTTTCCTGCTTCTATTACATCTGGATTACTCTGAAAGAATTCATACAAAGAATTCAAAATAACTGTCAAGAATTCTGATTACTCAAAAGAGAAAAAATCTGCTAGCAAAATATAAATACTACTTTAAAAATAACATGCAATCATTTTTCATCTGACGTTATTATTTCCTTACATTTGCGAAAATTTAAACTGAATTAAAACAAAATTTTGATAAAAATTTTATAAGCCTGTTTTTCTTTTCTTTTTAGTTGGCTGAGGATATTTTGTTGTAACCAGCTGACGGTTTGATAATATGTAGTAAAAAAAATGTAATATATGTGTCGTAAAAAAATGTTTAATATAAATCCATGCATCTAAATTTAGAAACACTTTGCGTGTTGAATATATTAAAAAGAATTATATGTGAAGTATTTTTGCTCGACTTTCTCTTCTCTTTCTAATGAAATTATTCATAGAAAATTAAGATTTAAAAAATAAAATTGATTATGTAATCAAATGATATTTGAAATTTATGAAATGCACATTTTGCTTTTGTACTTTAGTAATAAATAAAATATATAAATTACAGACTAGAACTAAAAAGCTTGATTCTCTATTAGATTTAAAAAACGTATAAACACATTATTTGATAGTTTAAATAAATTGACTACATATTATATCAGGATATTTGTTACTTTTTATCTACATTTTTTATTTCATATTATATTTATGTTTTAAATAGAAAATGTCCGTTTTAAGATAACCGTAACCAAAAAATGAAATAAAAATGCACAGAAAGTTTGTTTAAAATGTATGAGAAAACAAAAGTGTGTATTTTTCGTCTTTGAAGAGCATAGGAAAAGCAGTATCACTCAGTAGCATAACGTACACCCCCGCAAACCCCACATTGCGTGGGGCCCAGAATTCCAAGGGAACCCAAAGCCCATAGTTTTGCACTCCTTTGTAAGATACTTAGGGCCCAAAACCCGACTTCGCAAGGGGCCGTAATATTCTCCGTTACACCACTCTCACTACTCTCAATATATTAAAAATTGGTGAAATCGTCGAATCGCCACTGGTCCGCCAAATTTTGAAAAATCGCCAACTTAGCGCGTTTTTATGTGGCGATCCAACTTCTCTCTCACTGATACAAAAATCAGGAGGGTTACCAGATTTGGCGCATTTATCGATTTAGCAAAAAAGCACTTGGGATAAGTGGCTGATTCGACAGTTCAACCTAAAAGGTGATTTACGAAAATTGTCATCACATTTACCAAAAGAAGCAGTCTTAATACGAAAAAAAAATGTTTAAAATCATGCGATATATATAAATTATAACTACATTATATTCTAAATGTATATATTTTGGAGAATTCAGCTCATAATACATATACATAAATTTATTTATTCTAATAAACTTCAACTACAATTGCGCAGTATCTAATTCTACAACAGGCATCCAATAACAATTTTATACTTTTTATACTAAAAATAAAATATTAAAATAAAATCAGATTTCAAAGAAAATCAATTTAGTTGTATTTATGAGACAGAAAAAAATGTAATTTATCTTATCTGAACAAAAAATTTAATCTTGAATTTTTGTTTATTATCGTGCAATCTGTTAGACCACACCATACTAGATGCGAGGCAAAAATGTATCAACAACAGTTAAAGTGAAATAAAATAGCCTAATTATATGAATTTCAATATTTTTTCATGAAATTCAATATTTTTTCAAAAGGAACACACATTTAATACTTACTGATAATCCTAAATAATTATTGGCACAAAAGTTTATCACAGGTTTCGCTTGAGTTTTAACTCTAATATGAGCATCTTGTTTTGATATAATGATTCTTTCACTTTTGTAAGTATTTGCTTTTTTAATTCCATCTAGCTGTGAATCAATTATCACTTTAACTGAGGCCCACGCACTGCATTCCCTATTTGTTACTTTGCATGCATTATTTGCTTCAAGAAGTAACTTGTTGATAGCTGGAAAATATTTTTTAATCGTTAGAAAAAAATTCAAAATTTTTCTTTACAAATGCATATAAATAACTCGTGTTTTTCAGGAAACGAGTATATGCAAAATATATATTGTCTTAATATATATTTTGCATATACTCATATATGCAATAATATATATATATATGCTATAATATATATTTTATAATAATATAAAAAATATATTGTCTTTGAAACCTTTACACGAAAATAAAACAGTTGTATACTTTGTTAAATAAACATGCAAGCTACACAACGAATTATTTTAATCATGATTAATATCTCAGAGATGAGCATAGGAAAAAATGGCAATATATATCTGTACTAGTATTACTGGCAAGATTTTTATAATTTTTGAAAATTTGTATGAATTTATACAATTAAAAAACATGAATTTAGAGATTAGACTTTGATTCCATAATAATCAAATTTTATAAAAAGAAAAAAAATAGTCATAGATAATGTAAAATACAATATTGTGTACAGAATTTTTTATTTATTTTTGTAATTTGTATGGGAATAATAAAAGAAATCATTTTTGCACTTAGACCAGAGAATATTTAGTCGTTTCTTTTTAAATTAATATTCATTTCAATCAAAAAATCGCTCTTTAAAAATTTATGATCAAAAATTAAAAATCGGTATTAGGTCAAATGAAAACGAAAACTAAAAAAAAAAAATGCCTTTGAAAATCGGATATATTTTTAGCATAACACCTGAATAAGATCCATATTGAGAACACAATCATATCATGGCATCATAAACAAAAGTTTTCGTCCCCGTGTCATGTTTTATAACTCAAACACAATTGCAAAACCAGAATATATCTAATAAAAGACTATTAAAAAATATGAGATTTTTATTATTACAAGACAGCTTTAGCGTTCATAGATCGATTAGTCATAAACATCTAAAGAGTAAAAGGCCACGTAATAAAATATACCTGATCGATACATAGTAAACAGAAGAATGGCATGTACAGATGATTCGACCAGTCATCCAAGAAATGAAAAATGGGGCAACCGACTCACAACAACCACGTGCAGCGTTCCACCTGTATACACACTACAACTGTCTGGAGCTGAAATACCAGTTCTACAGAAATTTGACTTATCTGGTGTAAGTTCTTTCTTTTCGCCGAAACAAACAAGGATGTTTTGAAAGCAATTATTTTGCAAGGGGCTATCTTTATATATAGGTGGTTATTTTCTCAGAACAATTTTTTAGGGGGAAAGCCAGCCTTGTTAAATGTGCTACGATTTTCATAACGTATTGTAACGATAGAATATTTGCTTATTAAAATCTTTAATCACAAAATTAAAATCTCTGGAACTTCTTGATAGATTCAAATAAAAATGTCAAAACTCAAGAAAGTTGGTAATTTAACATTATATTTTAAAGGAACTGTGGAAACCCCCACTGATGGCGAGTAAATTACGTAGCTTTTAGTTATCAATTAAACGACTTTATTTCGTTTTAAAAATCAAAGATCTTTTATTTTGTAAATAATTATATTATAAGAAAATGAAAGGTACATCATTGATATTTTACGAACTTTAATTGTATCATTTAAATGTTCTAGTCTCTTCTTTTTTAATATAAATATACGCGTAATAGCTTAATACTTAAAACTCTAGTGTTGTATATATTTCCTCTAAATCATAATTCCGAATACCTTATTTCCACACGCGTCTCATTTCATCTCGCAGAAAAGGATAAAACCTATATTTTGAAAGATTTATTAGTGATTCCACGTTAAAAGGAATAGACCTCGAATTCTTAATAGATTTATTGGCGATTCCGAGTAAAGGCATACCTTAATTGCTTACACGCGCCTGACTAAACTATTTCCTCAAAATAGATCGCTGGGTGGATGAATAGAGTGCCCAGCTCTTTCGAGTCGCAACCCCTTAATCATTCGGATTTTGAACGACTTTGGCGTTTTGACTCTTGCCCTTTGTTGATTTAAAATACTTAAAAAATGAAATAAACTTAAGGCAAAATAATGAAAATAAGGCTTTAAAAATATTACAATGCATAAAGGCGACATGGTACCCTTAAAATCATCAACCTGTTGGAATTTTTTTTATTGGATTATTTGATACCTCGAATCTTTATAAATATGCCTGCAAAATTTCAAAGCTTTACCTGCATTTTTTATCAAGTTATGGAGCAATATTTGATGCTGGACAGCAACTACTACGCCCACATTTCAGATTATCTGCTAGAAAAGAGCCTGATAAAAAATGAATTATTTTTCTACGGCGCGTCAACGAGACTGACATAAAAAATGCAGTGCACAACATTTAAAGAAAGAAATGTGCAATTCATGCAAAAATTCTAGTTTGGGAATTGTTTATTGGAGAGCAAATAGATTTGGTCAAGATTTAAAAGTTGTGCGTGCTTTTTATGATATTAATAGGAATGACACTAAAACTTCAAAACGGATTCTCCCAAAGCACTAATACTAAATCTCATTTTGATTACTCAGATAATTAAAAATCTAATTCGCAAAGAATAGAAAAACTCTCCCATTTTTATATATTTGTTTTTGGTGATATATCCCATGTGTGTGAAATTCAACACTTTTATTTTTAAAATATTTTAAGATATTTATTTAAACAAATGCACATATGCAGTTCTTAGATTTTGATATATTTTACTTATAAATTGTTATTTGATTTTGGTTTCATTCGTGTTCAATATTTAACATGCGAAGGCTTTTAAAATCATGGAAATAAAAAATAAAGGCATAAACATCTTTTGTACATGTTGTGCATTAGCTCTGAGCATGGAATTAGGTCTGAAGTGTGTGTATTTATTTTTTTTATAATTATTAAGATAAAGTTTTATGTAATATTGATCTTTCATTCGTTTTCTTCTACATATTCATTATGGCAGTATACTGTTTAATTGTTCTACATTTTTGCAATTTCTTATGGTAAGAAGTTTTAAATAAGCTAATTAGCATTTCATAAAAGTTTCAGACTATTCGATGAATATTATATCATGCTATTCATGGAATGAAAACTTCAAAGTCATTTTTCTTCATGTTGAATTTTTGTACATATACTGTTATTCAAAACCCTAAGGCTTTTTTGATAATTGAAGTATGGGTTTGAAATTTTTTATACATGTTCTGAAATGTATGTTTTGTAAAACTGTGCATGGAATTAACTGCAACATAATAAATACTTTTTTTAAAAAATTCAAAATCAAAATTAATATTTTTTTGAGAATTTTTGGAAGTTTAACTATAAAAAAATTCATAAAAAATTGAAGAGGAGCAGCAGAAAAAACCCATGCGCAGTTTTATGTAGTATAATTATAAAGTACTTGGAAAAAAAATTTTGAAAGAAAAGACATATTTAAAAAAGCCTTAGGAATTTAAAAAAGTTCAAAAATTTAGATTTTACAAACATTTTGCAACATATTAAAAAAAAATTTATGGAATTATTATCAAAAATTAACCTTTATAAAATCCAATTAAAACAAAATATCAAATATTAAAAATAAAAATTATTGTGAAAATGGTACCATATCGCCTTTTGTGCTTTTTCCCGTAAAACAGTGAATTTTAACGTTGCACCCATTCAGCTACCCGAAAGCTTTTGGCGACGGACCTCATAATTTTGAACCAGGGTCAAGTGACGAGGATGACACCTGAGCTGGCACTCCCTCTCCTTCCACACCACACCAACGGGAGGACGTTTGACCGTAATGACAGAATAAACGTGCATCCCCTCCCCCTATACGGTGGGTCTTCGGCGGTAATGGGCTCGAACACATGACACTCCGGCACGAGTCGGTCACCTTGACCACTAGGCTACAACGGCCACCCCCAAAATTAGTGATGTAATTCACATATTTCTCTTCATTGGAACACATGTTTTTTTACAATGCGTTTAAATTTAAAAAGGGGCTATAATTCTCTTGCTTGTCGGCATTTGAGCATAGAGGATGAACAATTTTATTTTCTGATGTTAAAATAAACGAATATTTGATCTAGTATATCCCATTTTTCAATTGCCTCGACTACAATTCACAAAATAATGCCTTCTCACGGTCACATTTTTTTTGAAAAAAAAAATTAGAAATTGAAATTGTCCCCCTTCCCCCAAAAGTAATAGAAAAGGGAAAAAAAGAGAATTTTATAGTTTTTTTCCCCTAAACATTCCAAAGGTCAGTGAATTATTTATTTGATTTAAAACATGTTTTCATAATTTGCTTTGCTTTGTTCAACTTATTCCACTAAAGGTATCCCATAGTTACGCTATCATGAGGTGTTGACATTTAACAGAGTACCTGATCTTGAGATCTTAACCACTCCTATCTTTTCATAACATTCATATTTCAAATTGGCAAGACTATTCGATTTTATTTTATTTCTTAATCTTCATTCAGAATATATGGCTGATTCCATGAAGTATATATATATAGTTTTGTTAGAACTTGTAGAACAGGTGTTGATGGATAAAAGAAGGCAAATGAGCTTGGATATGTTATTCCTCTTTCAACGAGAACTTAGTTAAGAGTATTGTATTTAGTGGAATATGTCACAGGAGAGAGAGAGAGTAATTTATGTCTGTATTTTTAAGTTCAGAGTAGCAGTAGTCTTTCATCCTGTAGTATCTGTCTATGAAAAGATCAGATGGATCTACTTTGGAATGGTAGAACTGGCTAGGGGAAATAAAAACTAAACAACGGAATGAGCGAAATAGAAATGTTGAATATATTCACCTTCTGAAATGGATGTAAAATTATATTTCATTTATATTATATTTTAATCTTGGTGCAATAATTTACACCATAATTCTTTGTTAAGATGAATCAATTTTTTGGAAACAGCTTCGAATACTTAGGTTGCAAGTTTTGTTTAGAACGAATTCTTTGTTTCCTTATATATATAATTAATAATACATGGGGAACCGACTCGCAGAGATGAAAAATTGATTAAAATTTTTTGTGTGCGCTACTGGACAAAATTCTTCTATACTTGAACTAACTACGCAAGAAGTTTGCCTGGGTTCTTTAAAAACGTCGTCACAATTTAGAACAACCACGGTAGCTGAGTGGTCGTGCTCAAGAACTCGTGATCTGCGCTGTTGAGTCGTAAAATAGACGTTAAATCTGTAAGGGTTCGAAGTCCTGACGTTGGAGAGGTGCAGAAGCTTGGAGAATGAGATTCTTGCTCAGATATCATCTTCGTCATTGGATCAAAATTATGAGGTCCACCTCTAATTTCACGTTGCTTTGGAGTGCGGTAGCCGAGTAGTCAAGGTATTGGATCGTGGCTGGCATGTTACGAGTTAGAGCCCAGTACCACTAAAGACCCGCCGTGTTGGGGAGCTATGCATGTTAAATCTGTCAAGAGCTCAAACGTCCTCCTGTTGGTGTGGTGTGGTAGTTAAGAGAGGGGTCGCCAGTTCAGGTGTCGTCCTCGTCACTTGACCATGGTTAAATTTACGAGGTCCGTCGCCAAAAGCCCTCGGGTAGCTAAGCAGTGCAACGTTAATATTCACTCACTCACGCTTTGGAGTACGACGTTAACTAAAAAGAAATAAAAATTTGGCACATGCCCGGGAAACGAAAAGTCCTTTGACAAAAAACAATTAGGGTCAGGTCACCGCATTCCACGATCAACGAGTTCAGAGGACAAAAGACCTCTGAAGCACAACTCGTTGGACTTACTCTGTCAACGTGAACCCCTCATTTCATGTTGTATTCCGAAATCTGTTTTGTGCCCGCGGTAGCCTAGCAGTTGTGGTTACAAATTCCTGGCCGACGTGTCATGAGTCCGAGCCTGTTGCCACTGAAGACCCACCGTGCAAAGGAAATGATGCGCGTTAAATATGTCGTTTCTCAAACGTTCTCATGTGTGCAGGATGTGGAAGTTAAGAGAGGGAGTGTCAGCTCAGGTGTTGTCCTCGTCCCTTGACCGTGGTCCAAAATTACGAGGTCGTTCACCAATAGCCCTCGTGTAGTTGAGGATGTGAATGTGCACTCACTTTGACAGTTAAAAGCAGCCATTATTTCAAAAGACAACTCTTTTTTCTAAGACCAAAACTTGAAGCAGTGATTTCATGTCCAAGTTCTTTCCAAATGTCATAATTCTAAAGAACAATGAAATTGCCCTTCAACCATGGTTTCAATTTTAATGTAGCACATAGATTTTGGGGTTAGCTATTTAAACTGTAGTTCAAAAATATAACTTTTTTAATGATAAACATAGAGCATATTGTTTGAATTATCGGGGGGGGGGGGGTGTTATAAAAAGAGAACAGTGTTTAATTCTGCGGCATGTAAATTTTTTTAGACTCCCAAAAAACAAGATATCATCTTAAAATAATTCCTTCGATTTATAAATATTTACTAGTGCGGAAGCAAAACTATAACATTTATGCAAATTTGGATTGACGTTAATTAAGCGGATCCATTATGACAATGATTCGTCCTTATATTTGTAAGAATATCCCCCCCCCCCAGGACGTTGCACGTGTGTGATAGGCAATTATTTTGACAGCTATCCAAGTTAAATTCATAACGAAATATTTATTTGTTAATTAAAAATTGGCATAAGTATTACAACTATATCGAAATTCATTATGCATACATATTCGATTATAATATATTTTAATTTACTACCTTAAAATATCCAGCGCATGACGCGCACCTATACTTTCAAGCTGATTTTTTGAACTTTTAGGTATAGTCGCCGTATAACCCGCACCCTTTTTTTTTAGGAAGAAATCTGATATATTGGCATACATTATTCTTCTGTTTTGAAGTCATTTATTCAAGGTATTATCCCATACTTTTGAGAAGATAGCATACTTTTAGAACTACAACTTTTTTAGTTTATAAGGCAAGTCATTTGTTTTAATTAAACAGCATTTCTGAACATATAGAATTTTAAAAAAAAAATTTATGCTTATCTCTTTTGTTGTTTTTAAAGCTAACGTTTATATGCCCGGCATATAACGCGCAGCCTTATGTTTCGATCTTATTTTTTGTGTTATAAGTGAGCGTTATACGCCTTATTTTACGGTAATTACCTAGTTTAATCGTTTGCTTTAATTACATAATAGATAAGTAAATTTTTGTTTCTGTGGGCTATTTCTCGTGACTAGAATGAATGAATTACAGTTTCATTTACGTCATACTACAAAGCTGTAAGAGTGCTATTGGTGAAGGACCTCATAATTTTGATCCATGGTCGAGCGACGAGAACGACACCTGAGCTGGCAACCCCCTCTTCAAGTATTGTACGGGATGATTAAAGTTGATATGTTTGTGTTAAATAGAAAAACTTCATAAAGATGTAGTTCAGTTTAAAAGAGTTGGGTGTCATCCGCATTACTTTAATTAAATTTATAATTGCAAGTTATATCTTAAATAATGTTGTTATAAAACGACATTAATATAAATCAACGATACTCAGCCTGCGGCTCCACAGGCTTTCATGTGAGTGACCCATTGTCTTAAGAAATTAACTAATTTGAGCAAAGTATTAAAATGTAGTAATGTATTAAACATTTTTGTGGGGTCTAGCACATTGTCTTTTATGGCATTTCTGTAAAGATTTTGTTTAGTGATATTTTTTCAATACAGCTCAACTGCTCCTTCAAATGTAGTTCAATAATACATCCTTTTCAATTTTGACATTAAATCCATATATTATTTTCTGTTAAAAAAAATGGAAGGATTTTAAGTCGTCATTACTTTGTACGGAAAATTATTTTATTTGGTATTCATGAATTAATTATCTGCAGATCACTAGGGCAGCATTCATCTTCATGGCTGCAGATGTTCCATTAAAATTTTTGTCGCCACTTTGACATGTCGTTTTTGTCATACGTGTTATTCCACACTGTCGACTCCAATAATTCCCACACAATTCTGGATAGTACTTTAACAATACTTCTGTCAAAGTAAAGGATAAGTCAACTAAAAGAATATCAGTAACTATATCTAATTCCATGATGTGTATCCTTGCTTTTACCAAATGTCAATATACGAGATACATCAATGATTTCTTTATTTTTTTAAAAAATAATCAACTTTTATATGAGTTTCTCTATCTGCTTGACATGAAATTTCAAGAACATTTCAAATTTGTTTTTTTTTTATCAATAAATTATGTATGCACCAAGAAAAAAAAATTTTTTAACTATTGTTGGCATGTCTAGTAAAAAAAAAATTTCTACAACATCATGGTTTTTGCTCATGGATAAAAGAAGCACAAACCGTCTAAATATTTATATCATGCGAGCGTTTCCTTTTGGGTTCCATAACTTTTTCACACATTACAAGACTTGAATAAAAACTCCATCTTTCCAAAGTACCCCTATCAAATGGAGGTGTTTGATAACAACATAGTGCGAACAGTTTTTACAATAATTCAGAAAACATAGTTTATGTATTAAAAGTAATTTGCTTCGGGTTGCAAATTGTCATAGTGTCAGATGATTGGGGCCTTGCTGTAGTACTGCAGTTTTTAGCACGTTTTTCACGTAGTGGAACAAAAGCGCTATTAGGACGCAAATTTCGTCTTCGTCCCATATTTTGTCGTACCTTTTTCTCAGCCAATAAGAAATCAATTGACCTCGGGTTTTCGGCATTGGGTCGCATTTGTGCCCTAGATGAGCCGAATCATATTTAAATGTTTCCATGGTTTTCCCTTATTTTCCTACAAATTTTCCTGAATTTCGCTAGTTTATAACAAAATTTTCTCAAATTTTACCTAGTAAATTTATTGTTTGCAAAAAGTTATTATTGTAAAATACAACATGTGAAAAACGCGCTAAAATTACTTGGCAATGCCAATGATTAATATCTTGTTTCAGGAAAAGCTCGTACAGTTTCAAATGATTTCCACCATCGCTTCTTACTATTTTCAGGTAACATTTTTCTACTTTTAGTAAGACTACCTTCTACACTTGCTGTTATAAAAATCATAATTATTACATTTATCAACAAATAAAATTCTGAAATATTCTTTAGTTCTGAAAAGAGAACAAATTTTTTTAGTGAAATCAATAAAAAGTTTGAAACAAATTGCACACGCAAGTCTAAATGAAATATGTTTAATTCAGTGTTTTACCATTGAGATGATGGAGATCTGCGCTAAGACTTATCCTCCGAATGAACTTAGAGGAAACTGGAAAATTTCAGAATCTATGAGACGATATCAAAAGTTTTTATCCTGTTCTTTTGACTTAATTGAGCAACTGAAGTGTAGGATCATTCACCTTGTGTGAATTAAAAGTTTTTTCTTTGAACTTTATACTTAGAGAAGGTTAGTACGAAGCGTTTGTTAATCTCCGAAAGTCCACTCTCCGAGCACATTGCAGGATCAACTTGTTTTAAAAAAAGTTCTGTGTGTGCTTATGCCCACACATAGAAGGGAAAACTTCTGTTTTATTGTGGGCAAAGAATCCAATTGTTCGGATATACTATGTTTTCTTTTACGACATTTACGCAGTTCACTTTTTCGTGCCCATTCATTGAGGAATTTGTTTATTTTAACCATTTTCTGTAAAGGGCAATGTTCAAATAATTATGCATTCTTATATATTCCCATATATGTCTTACGATTTAAATGTCAATTAGTTAAATTACTTAAAAATATTTATATGGTAATTACTTATGTAGATTAGATTTATATAATACTAGCTTTTACCCGCGGCTTCGATCGCGTTGACGTCTTTAAATAACTGTCAAAGTCATAATCATCGTTATAAGAAAACAAATAAAATCATGTGATTAATTTTTTATTGCTTGACTGGGACCATTAAAATTTAAAAATTCTAAAATTGAGCTTAGTTTAAGAAACTCGAAACATACTTTATTTTTATAATTAACTACAAAAATTCAATAACTATTAATATTTTTAAAAAGTTTAAAGTATTTACCTTTTATAAATAATTCCTCTTTAAAGAGCTCAAAACAGAATATTATTCTAGGATGCTACTGTATATTATATGTTCTTCCATCAGGTGCAAATATGTGAAGATTTCGGGCATTGGACACACGCGAACAGGTTACATATCTTTGGCTAAGGGAAAAGAATGGATTTTCCAAATGCACCCCTGCTACCTGTAATGTTTGCCCTTGCGCTTTGTTAATAGTAACAGCAAAACTGAGTTTGGTTGGAAATTGAACTCGTTTGAATTGAAACGGTAGGCCAGTGGGGATAATAGGAATTCGAGGTATGTGATAACACTTTCCCGACACCTGTTAAAATAGTGGCACCAAGTATATTCTGCATCAATTTTGTGATCCGAAGCCTCGTTCCATTACAAGGTCGAGGTGATAAGATCAAGATTTCGCATAAGCATAACTGGTACATTTAGTTTTAATTGAAGTTGATGTGAACCCGAAAGTTCAAGCGAGTTAAGAGTAGCCGTATCATTTAAAAAGGTTCAGGTTTTTGATAGTCTTATAAGCGAAAAAAGAAAAGAAAATTATTTAAATTGAGAAATGTCCGATTCTTACTCGAAGCCTCTCACTCCCGCGGTCGATGGACCGCGACAGAGCTTCAGCTAATTTAACAACGTTTACATTAATCTCGATTACTTTGTGGGCAGAGATTAAATAAATGCAATTGATTGAAAAATTTTGAGAATTTCTTACAAAAAAAAACTTTAAGTCAAAACTACTGAATTCTATTTTCTGGTGAGATATTTTGTAAAACTCTTCAAAACGGATAAGACATCAGTAAGAATGACATATTTTTGTCTACTTCCACAACCACTGTGCCGCGGCAGTTTTGTGTACCGCCCAATTCTTAAAACGTGCCGCCAAATTTGAAATGTATATAGTAAAAATTATAATGCTTTTTTTTTATTATGAGTAAAGTTTAAATTAAAGAAAAGTACTTATATAAAATGACTATGTTAAAATTATTAAATAATATAATTTAACAAGAAAATGTACAATTTATTTTAACAGGAATTGGTGTTTAAATTCATAAAAAAAAATTGAATTACTTGTTTTGAACACGTTTTTTCTTAGAATCATAAACTGATTTTTATGCCTCAAGTCGGCTAACACGTGTCAGACTGCCCGTCTTTTGGAAGCGTTTTTATACGAATTTTCTTCATCCGAATAGGGACGTTTACGTACGAATGATCCCATTGCATTGAAACGATATATGGAGGTCTTCCACTGCAGCCGCAATAACTCTTGCGTATACAGACGAAAACGTGCGATCTGTGAAACACCCGAATTGAATTGAATCCGAATACAAATTTGCTTTGCAGTATTGTGTTTTCAAACTTGAATAAAACGCATTCAAAGTAATATTTGATTCGGTATTTTAATTAATAATTTTTTGACAATATATTATTTTTTTTAACGATGATAATAATGATAACGTTAGCGATCAGGCTAATGAGCCCACGCCCGGTACAAGTAAAGATATTTCTTACTCCAAAAAATATGTTGTTCATCGGAAATACAATGGCGATTTTTTGAAATTTGGATTTACATCTTACAGTGGAAAATGATATGGTTGTTCCCGAGTGTGTGGTATATGGTTGTAAATATCAAATAGTGCTATGGTTCCGAGCAAGCTCCAACGTCACTTGCTGATTAACGATCCTTCGCTTTAAATAAAAGATAAAAGCTAGTCTTTCAAAGGTCTTTATCTTCAAATTCCAAGCAAGTAAAGGTTTTTGAAAAACAAATCTGTGTGTCTTAAAAAGCTCAAATAGCTTCTTATGAAATAGCTGAATTGATTGCCGTGAAATTAAAACCTCACAATTTGGCTGAAGAAATTATATTACCAGCTTGTCGCAAAATTGTAAAAATAATGATTTGTGGATCAGCAGATATTGATATTTGTAAAATACCAGTTTCGAATGTGACACAATCCATCGCAGAATCAAAGATATTTCGCAAAACATTGCACAAATTACTGCAAAAACTCTTGTAAATTCAAATTTTGCTCTACAAATCGATGAAACAACAAATATTACGGGAAAAACTCAATTAATTGCATTCGTTCAGTTTATTCACGAAAATGATATAATTAATCAATTTTTATGCTGTCGTGAGTTACCTATTTTTACAACTACCAAACATATTTTTGATGTAATTAGTTCATATTTAGAAGAAATTAAAATTTCGTGGAATTCATGTATTGGCATTTGCACAGATGGTGCTCCAGCTATGACTGGACATCTAAAAGGATTTGTAGCACATGTTAAAGAACTGAATGGGGATATATCAGTTACCCATTGTTTTTTGCATCGAAAAGCACTTGTTACAAATAAGAATTTTTAATTTCTGATGTTAATTTAAAAATAAGACTTTAAAAAATAATAGATTGTATTAAGTACTTGAGAAAAAATAACTTCAAAATTAGCGCAAGCACCGAAAATGAGAGCAGATTCAGAAGAGTAAAATAAAACATCTCCTGCAGCTGGATATCTTCCAAAAATTCTAATTGCCTCTGTCCTCTTCAAGTTAGCTGACACTGAACATCCTGTGGGTGGGAGAAATGTCCGTTTTCTGACCCCACTCGCAATGGGGAGAAAGTTACGGAAGGAAATAAGAGAAAACATATCAAAGTTCACAGTTTAACATACACACCCGTATCAAACCCTTCAAGGTTCAACACATAAGAAAACTGACATTAAACGTATACAGTACTGGTAGGTGTCGATAGCTCTAATTAAGACCACAAAAGGTGTGGTAGTTCTATAATGCATTGAACTGGTTATGAGCAGACTTTGAGTTATGTATAACTTATCTACTCAAGCAAAGAGAGCGCGGACTGTATACTTTAAATAATGATGGTTTATTGAGCGACGTTTGGTACGTCCGCTCCTTGGGTTGGTTACATGCGTACTGACAAAAATGTAAACAAAGAGGACTACTAGCGCCCTCTGCACACGCGGGTCGTAACAAGTACAAAATAAGTAAATAAGATACATTAAATGTAATACCAATTCACAATATACTTCGAAAAAAATTTCAAAATATAATTCAGACAAAAATTAAATCCCGGGATTAGTTATTTTAATCTCGGGGCTGCAAACCCTAGAGAGTAGGTAGCATTGTCATTTTTACGACCAAATATAAATGAAATTGTCAAAAAACATCAAGCTCAAATTTCTCATTAAAAGTATTCTTATTGTTCATTCGTAATTAATCCCTTAATAAATGCACTGTTGTTTTTGTGTGTAACACATATTATATTATTTTATTTTACATTCCAAATTATTATCATTAACTATTTTACGCTGTGTATTATAGGTATATAAGTAAACAACTTTCAAACTTATCTTTTTCTTTATGTGCCGCCAAATTTTGAATTTGTTAAAAGTGTGCCACTACAAAAGAAATAGTTGAGAATCACTACCCTAAAATTGTGAATATTGCCAAAAATCGACAAATTTTTTTAATGATTTTATTTTATAGCTATCTTATTAACTATAAAAATACAAAGTTTATTATTTTCCGTTCACTAGAACAAAAACTACAAGTGTTTTAGTAAAAGCAGATGCTATTACTTTAAGCAAGATATATATATATGTCATACTTTTTAAAACGTGTTTTACTCGAAATGTGTTTTTTCTTTAAATGCTCAAATGGGGCCAGTGATTGCTAAAAAAGTTTTGAAAATAATTAACTGTGAAATTTTTTGTGTATATTCTGTATAGTAGTAGCAGAGGCGGATTAAGGTAGTTGGAGGCCCCTGGCGGTAAAAGGTTTGAGGCCCTTGGCCAAAGAGTCGAAAAACTAAAATAGTGAAAAAATTCGCTGACCTTAAATTATCAAAATAAAATGTATTGCTTTTAATAAAATTCAATGGTGACAGAAAAATCTTAACTGCATTTAAAAAAAACTTTTCTAAAGATCTTACAATTTTGCTTTACAACTTTATTTCTTGATTTTTCTTTGGCAAATTCGTTTATCATTTTTGCCGTATCTATTTTGTCCAAAACATCTTGCACTATATATAATATGGCCATGTTGTTAAATTTTTCTTCTATCCCAGTACTTCTTAAATAATTTTTAACACGCCTTAAAACTAAAAAAAGATTTTTTACCTGATGCATTCGATATCGGTATTGTTAAATATATTTTTCAAAAATTTCTCTACATTAGGGAAAGTATCTCTACAATAGGATTTCTCTAACAACTCGATAAATTTCTAGTAAATTCTTCATTGTATCTTTTTTTAAAAAAAAAATTTAAAAACTAATCCACACATAATTCACATAGTCAAAATGAAAACATTTAGTATCGTCTTTGTAAGTTTCCTTTAATTATTGTGTAGCTTTCTCCAAAATTTCAGGGAATAATCTCTTGTCAAAAAATACAATAAAGTATCCAAAACAATTTTATAAATCTCAGCTCTTCGGGATAGTTCTGCTCTTGCCCTATCGCATATGCCATAAAATGAATTCCTAATGAAAATTTTCCTTCTTTCAAAAACTCTTAACCGACTTCTTTACTTTCACCGAAAATAATTGTTCTCTTTTGATGTCATGCGAGCTTGTCCAGCTTCCTCTTCAAACGACAGCCTTAATAAATCAATTGCTCTTTGTTCCATTTTTCCAAATTCATTTCTGAAATTTTGAATATAATTTTTTGGATATTTTAGTAGCTTAAATCCTTTAAACAATTCACACTCAACTTTTTGCAATGATTTGCTTGTATAGTATGATTCTCAATCATGGCAATTAAGAAAGTTTGATATTTGTCGATTCGGTTCCAAAAAATAGTTGACTCTGTATCGTGTTCTTTTTTTCCTCATTCGACCACCTTTATGAAGCTTTTAAGGCCTAAATTCAACTAGCTTGAAATAGGTTGATTTGAACTAGATATATCTTTTATCACATAACTTCCTTTTGCTTAATTTATCTTCATTAGTAATATACCCTGATGGAAATAAAAATCCCATCACCAAGAAGGAGTTCTGCTATATCAACAAAATTTGGTAGGTGTATTTATGCATTTGAAAGATGAGTTTCATTCAAATTTCGAGATAGGGAGAAAAGTGTGGTGCTTCACTTTGAGCATGCGAATCAAGTGCAGTGGCGTAACGTACACCCCCGCATTGCGGGGGGCACCCAGGGACTCTAAGGGGCCCAAAGCTTGATTGACGCTAAGTACGTATTTGGGCTTGGGATCCAAAACTTGAGTTTGCAGGGGGGGGGCTAATATTTTCCGTTACGCCACTGATCAAGTATACTTTAAATACGTGCTATAAAGTTCGTGAGTGTTATTTATCATTGAGATATCACGTAGTGAGTTGATGTTTGTACAGAATGATTTTAAAAAAGCCTTTATCAAAAGCTCGCTTAGTTTGCACAAGGTAGTATAATAGAGCTTAAAAAATGGAGTTTCTTTCTCCAATATTACAGAAAAACTTGGTAGGAATGTATCCACTGTGCATGATTTTTGGCAGCAGTGGTCCCGAGAAAGCACTCCCTTAAGAAAACTCTGCATCTACAGCAGAAATTACAATTTTTTTGGCACCAGAATATGAAAGTGTTAGGCACCTGTGTTTTACACAGTGAACTGAAACAAATCAAAATCGTTTGAGAAATAGCTTCCAGCCAGACGCTCTGTAACGTTCATACCATTAGCTCCTAGTAACTGACATCTGCGACTTCAGTGATGTTACATTAGAGATCACATTGGAGAACGGAGAAGCTATGTGTTCTATCAAAACTGCTTCTGTCTTGGTACCAGTGATTCAGTGCAGTAACGGAGAATTGTACGCCCCCCCCCTGCAAAGTAAAGTTTTTGTCTCCAAGCCGTACATGGTTTAAGCTCCCTATGGGGCCCCCTAGAATCCTTGCCCCTTCTCTGCGATGCGGGAGTTGCGGGGGAAGTACGTTTCGTCACAGTAGTGGGTGGTGGCTGTATAGTGATTAGAAGAAAGTTGTATCAGCTCCTGCAAACAACCTTTCTGCGGCCTAGACATACTGGGCCTGCACCTAGAGCTGTGGTCTGGCGTAATCAATTTTCTTTCATTGCAGGAGAGCTCTCGAGTTTAATTCACACATCCTGACTGCAAACTTGTAAATCAATCTGGTGATTCAAACTGTTCCACTGCCATTTATAAACATCATCAAGGGGTGTTTTCCAACAGTATAACGTGCTGTCGCACACCCTGTTGCAACCCAACGTGCTCTAAAAGAATATCAATGTGTTACCTTTGCCTGCCCACTAGCTTTTTTCCAATCGAGCACAAATGGGACATCATTGGACGGCAACGACAACGTGATCCACAACCAGAATTAAACAACCTAATATTAACCAGGAGCAACAGACATGTAATTCAATCCCACAAACTGATATCCTATACTTGTACGCCCCATTTTATGCATGCTTGTGTTTAAAATTCTGGCAGTTACACCGGATTTTAATCACCTTTAAAACGGCCTTTCTAGCACTTACATTAACCTGTGATCTTGAAACTTTAATCAATTAAATATGTCACTTAAGCAAATGTATTACCGAAGTTTCATTAGTCTACAATAATTTTTTCTTGGTGTTGGGAATTTTTCTATTTGTGTAAGATGTATTCCAGAGTAACTAAATACGGCTGTGAACTAAAAGTGAACCTGTTTGAGTTGAACAGTATTAGTTTGTTTGAAATAAAATTTGTGCAACAAAATGCATTGGAAAATTTTGTACAAATAGGAAAAATACAGACAATGGAAGAGAAAGATTGACAAGGCTGCTATACGACTCAAATTCGCTGAAATCATCGAGGTTGCAATATCGGTTGAAGATATTTTTGTTGCACCCAAAATTTATAACCGGAACCTATCAAGCTTGGGGCCCCTACTGGCACTGGGGCCTCTGGCGGCCGCCAGGTCCACCAGCCGCTTAATCCGCCTTTGAGTAGTAGAAGCATTTTAACCTTCAGATTTATCAATCAATATTTTATTGCAAAATTTATAGTCCCTTATGTGAATATAATCACTGTTCTTTTAAGCAATTTCCTTTAATAACTAAGATTAAGCGCTCCAGATTTTGTAAAAATTAAAATATCTCTTATCCTGAAGGTCATTTCAAAAATGAATAACATAGCAACACATCAGAATTGAAAAATTGTTCATAAACATTTGGTACAGAAAGGGCCGCATTTAGGTTATTTTTTGTAAATTTTTACCAGTTGTTTCCCAATTAAGGGGGAAAAAACTCTTTTTCTCTTCTTAATTATAGCATATTTTTCTTAAAATGCACTAAAGACAGTGACGTAACGTACACCCCGCATTGTTGGGGGTCCAGGGCTCTAGAGGGACCCAAACCCTAACTGACGCCAAGTAAAATACCCATTGTAAGATCCGGCTTGGGGCCCAAAACCTAACTTTGTGGGGGGGGGGCCTAATCATCTCCGTTACGCCACTGACTAAAGAAGTCTAAAAACAACAACAAAAATCCCAATACCTCCATTTTTTTAAGGAAAAAAAAAGTTGTCGCAAGTAGTTGAATACCTTAAAGCAGTCTTCGAGTGTAAGAATTTAATTAACTTATCTCAGTAGAGATTTTTGATGAACTCCTTTCTTATAAAAATTATTGTTCCTTTTGTTGTTTGGTCTTAAAATTATAGACAACGAACGATTTATAAATATTGATTTTAGTCTGAAATGCAGCTAAACCTCTTTAGATCCATTTTGCATTTTGCAAATTAATATTTAAAATTAAAATTAGTGAAAATTTATGGAAAGAGAAAAATTAAATTTTTAAAGTACATGGCAGTTTTTTTTAACAATATGTTTGACAGTAGAATATAAATAAAGGAGCGTGATCATAGATGAAAGAGAATCGAAATTAACCCATAATCCAATAAAAAATACGTGTAACTGAAATACTTTGTGGGTGTTTGAAAGAGAGGTTAGTATAGAATTAAAAATATTTTTAAATATTTTGATCAATTTTCCATATTTTAAGTGTTTATTTTAGCTATGGTCTTAAATGCTTGTTTTCTTTTCTTCTATTAAATTTTACGTTGCAGCCCGTGATAAATAATTAGCATATGTAGGGGAGACCGGGGCAAGATGACTAATGTCTTAATATTTTTCCGTATTCCACTAGATAGCAGCATCAAAAGAACACTACTGGCTCTCCTTTTGGCCTTTCGTTAAACTATAGTATAGACACGCTGAAATCGCCCTTTTTGTGTTAGTTGAAAAGCTTTGATTGTTTTTTGATGCCACGATATAACTTTTATGCATGTGTAAATAAGCTCTGCTACAGATACAGGTAAGATATAACGTTTCTCTTTAATATTTTTGAGTAACTTGGTTTAAATACTACCTATTACCATGAATAAATGTTAATTAATTGCCTTCCTTCATGGTAATGAGAGCGAATATTTTTAAACAGACAGTCTGCGGTAAGATGACGATCCGAAACACGGGGCAAGATGACGAGCTCGTCATCTTGCCCCTTGTTTTGGAATTTATTAAACTTACTATTGTTGTCCATTCTATTGAATCCTGTGAACACTTGTTTGTCTGTGTGTATGTCCGAGTGACCTTACGCTTCTATCTCTTTTGGGGCTAAGAGGTGCATCGGATCGGGAAAGGTTTCTTTCCAAAGGGGGTGACCAGAGGAAGATATTTTTGCCATCCGCTAAGCCCCCCCCCTAAAGAGGAAGGAATGTAACAATAATTTGTTGCTTTAGAGCTACTGTCTTTTATCTGCCACCTTTTCTGATTTTTTGCGAGAAAACGAATGCTTCCTGAACTTGTAGAAAGAGCCCCACCAGGAACTGTAGGCAACTGTAGCGATAAGGGCTGGAACACTGAGGACACCTTTCTCTTTTTTGAAGCACTTTTATCTTCATGTGAAACCAAGCAAAGAATCTCCTAATCTGTTGATTTTTGACAATCACAAAACTCATAACTTTGCAGGCTATCTTATACTTGCTGAGCGAAAAACATCATCATGGTTGGGTTGCCGTCACACACATCACATCGTCTCCAGCTCCTTGTTGTGTCATTTTTCGACCAGTTAAAAACGCACTATAGCCAAGCATGTGACAACTTTATGGTCACTCATCCAGAACAAACTATCACAGACAAAAAATATTGGTGAGGTTTTGAGCATCACTTACTTCAAATAAGCTACAGTTGGAAATGCCGTTGAAAGGGTTTAAAGAATATGGGATCGAGGCTCATAATCCTCTTGTGTTTAGCGAACATGACTATGCTGCGGTAAAAACTACTAACCATGCTGCTGTTGGCGATGAAACTGAGAATAATAGTGCTAATCCTCAGACCCCGGTAATAGAAAACCAACATATAAACCCTCCAGAAAAACCAGAACTTATGGCAAATGCTGATTCCGATGCACCAAAGAAGCCTGTTAGTGTTTTTTTTTATTTCAAACCATTGCCCAAAACAACATAATGTGAGAAAAAAAAAGAAAAAGAAAAAAATTGAGCTCTAGCATTCTTAGATGCACACCCACCACTTACTTGCACAACCACCAAAGAAATGTTAGAACAAAGGGAAAAGCAGAAGGAAGAACAGGAAGTTTTTAAAAAAAACAGAGAAAAAAGCTCGTGAAGCTAAAAAGGGAGTAAAAAAACTCAAACTGTTCCTGTAAGCCTAAATCTATAAAATCCAGGTCAAGCATTCCAGTTATATCAACTTCAAAGGACGGTGTTATAAGATGTCCTGGTTGTGAAGAGGAACCCTTCAACAGAAGAATGGATCCAGTGCTGTAAATGCCAAGAGTGTTGGCATGAGGCATGTTCTCCAATTATAAAAATGTCATTTTTATTTGTGACTATTGTTAGGTACAAAACTAAACACTTCAACATTACGTTACAATGCTATTACGCTTAGTATGATACTTTGTAAGATGTAAAAACACAGTTATCATTTGTTAAACCATGTAACACATTCAAAAGATAAAATATGCTCAACCTTTTTCAGTGTCGCCATCTTGCCCCAAGGCAAAAGTCATCTTGCCCCAGTACTGGGGCAAGATGACGGTTTGTTAAGGTTATGAAAAAATAAAATAATCCTTAACTTCTTTTATTAGAAAAATTAAATGGTAATATATTTTAATACTACAAAGGACTACTCTAACAGTTCATGTAAAATTGATTTTACTACCCTTAAAAATAAATTAATAAACAACAAAAAACTATTAACGTCGTCATCTTGCCCCGGTCTCCCCTATGTGGTTTACGAGGGGAAAAAATTAGTATACCCCTGATATAAATCAACCAACATTTTTTTAAGATCATATTTATCACTTTTTAGTCCTGATAATCAGGGTCGGACCATGACCTTTGGGGGCCCTGGGCTAACGATATCTGGGGGCCCCCTAAATAATTAAAAATTTTGCCTCTTTCTTTAAAAAAAATTTTGTGCGGGAAAATTTAAAATATACGAAACACTTAAGGGTTTTTTAAAATTTTTTTATTTCAAACAATTTAAATGCGTTATAAACAATAAAATAATTTACAAGCAAACTTATCTACATTTTTGTGACGAAAACTCTTTTATTTGCTCCTCACATTTTAAGTCTTTGGTGAGATCAGTATTGATAGAAAGAAGTGATAAATAATTTTGTTCTATATTTGTTTTCTAAATAGGACATTTTAGAGAATGCACGCTCCGCTTTACAACTAGTAATAGGGAGCGTTAGAAATTTTTTTAAAATGGTATACAAATTTGGAAAAACATCAAGTTTCTTTTCAAAAATTAAATTGAACATATCACTACAAGTATAGGACCCTAGCTTAGTTTGTTTTAGATAAGTTTTGAATTGAACACTTTCATTTACTAAATGTTGGTCTACGTCACACACATTTGAATAATAATCAATAATATCGCGTACACTCTCCAGGTAGACGTTCTCCTTACTGTGATCTTGCAAATACATCAAAAATTTAAATTTCTTACTATATTCTGCATATACTTGACTTCTTCTATTTAAATCAAGGATTAGCTTATCTAACGCAACAATAAGCGTGTCTCTTAAATTTTTCTGTCCCATACATAGTTTTTTCTGTGGAATTATCTGCAAATATTGAAATAACCCGTCTCTTGTTCACATCGCTATATTCCGTTTCCACACAAGGACTTAATTTTTTGGCCGCGTCTTGATACTCCTTCAGTTTTTGATCTGATTCATGCCGTACATTGATTATAAACGTTTTTAATGACATAATTAACTCATTCCCTTCACAGATGTCCAAACCAGGAGTCTGCAATTTTTTGTTAACAGAATTAAATCTTTCTAAAATTTCTTCCCAAAATATAATTAAAATGTCGGTTTCGAGTTTTTTTAATTTATTAAATAAATTTAATGCCTCTTTTCGAAAATCAATTTTCTCATTTTCATTGTCACTAAATGTCTTAAGAGTATTCATGATATTGTCATAATTATCTTTTAAGGCTTCGATAGCATCGTAGTGACAAGACCATCTGGTCTGACTTAAACTTTTTAAGGTAAACTTCAGTTTAATTTCATGATTTAGAAGTTCCCACCTATGGGTCGAAGCAGAAAAGAAAACATATTTGTTGAACTAAACCAAAGAAGTTCACGATTTCAGTTGCAACCTTAACGTATTCTGCACCAACCAGATTAAGAGAATGTGCAGCACACGGCACATAATTAGCGAATTTATTTTTTTCTTTTAGAAGAGCTTGCTCACCATTATATCGACCGGACATATTAGCAGCGTTGTCAAATGACTGTCCCCAACAATTATCCAATGGCAGTCCATTTGTTTCTAAAAATTCTTGTAGAGAATTAAATAAGTATAAACCAGTGTGACTACTAATCTTAATTAATGAGACACATCTTTCATACACTTTCCCCCTAAAACAATATCGTAGTAAAATAGCAAGTTGGTCATTGTGGGACAAATCTGGTACTGAATCCATCACAATTGAATAGTACTTTGTGTCATCGTTATTTATTTGAGTTGTAATTGTTTTAATGATTTGCTTGCCAATGATCTCAATTATTTGCTCATATATTGTTTTTGATAAGTAAGATATTGACAATTTTGGTCGTAATTCTCGCTGTTCAATATGTTCACGAATGAATGGATCAAACTATGCTAGCAGTTCCAGGACACCCATAAAATTACCATTATGAGAACCAAAAACTTCCTCGGTACCTCTAAATGCTCTAAACCTCTTATAGCCAAATACTTTACTACCGTAATAACACGTTTGAGAACATTGTGGTAATATTCGATATCTTTTCTTAGTTGCTCCTGTGTAACTATTTATCTAAAACAGACTTATTTTCCTTTCGTGTCAACCAAACTAACATGGAATTTTTATGTTCAGTAGAATTTTCATGATTTTCTAAGCAACTTGTTACGCGTTTCCGATCAGAAAAACCGGTTGTGTATTGAGAATTTATTTTAGAAAAAAGTTTGCAGGTCAAACAAAAAACACTACCAATACTAGTTGAATAACATAGCCAAGATCTTTCCAGCACTTGGCCATTTTTAAGTTTTTTAATGAAATGATTATTCGAAAATGATCTCTTTTGTTCTTTGTATTCTCTTACCGAAACAGAATATATATTGTTTGGATCTTTATTTTGAAAATAACTCATTTCATGTGAAAGGATAAAATCAATAAAATTATTACTTAGAGATTTAGGCCACGAACCCACGTCAACGTATTTCTCAAACTCAAATCCAACATTTTCTAAACACTTTTCGGTCGAAACATTACTAATGTCTTCTGGCTGAAAAATATCTTTATCAGAAGGCTGTTGGTCATCGAGATCTAGCATATTTTCATCATTAATATTTGTTAGTGGTGCTTCTACGTTTGCTTTGGCTAAGTTCCTTTCCCCTTCGCTTGTTAATGCATCTGCGTTTGTTATATTCTTGTTGCTTTGTTCCATTGTAAGAAAAGTTGAAATTTTGACACATTTAACTTTTTCTTTTTCTCGATTTAACAGTAATTTTCGATTTTCCGCCCTACTTTTATATTTTCTGCCAGACATATTTATATTGTTAACTAAGGACTTGATTATCCTGAAATTAAATTTAAAAGTTTAGGTCATAAAATTACAATAACTGTGCCTAATAAATTAAAAATATTCTAAACAATTTTACAAAACAATATAGTATATTTCTGAAACAAAAAAATTATCTAGTTTGTATAAAAACATTAAAAATCATTAACTATACTCGCTAAAACCAAAAACGCTGATTATTGTTATTTATTGGCCTATCAGTTTAAAGAGGTTTTTATAAAAAAATACATTTTAGATTTCGATGTGTCGATTAAGCTTTCAGAGTTTCTAGTGGCCGCAGTAGCCACAAGAAGTCAAGGTATTGGACTCGTGGTTGGCGTGTCATGAGTTCGAGCCCAGTACCACTGAAGACCCGCCGTGTTGGGGAGCGATGAACGTTAAATCTGTCGAGAGCTCAAACGTCCTCCCGTTGGTGTGGTAGTTAGGTGCCAGCTCAGATGTCGTCCTCGTCACTTGACCATGGTTCAAAATTACGAGGTCCGTCGCCAAAAGCCCTCGTGTAGCTGAACAGTGAGACGTTAACATTCAATCAATCAATTCAGAGTTTCTTGTCGACACGTGATGCGAATTAAATCGTCTACTTTCGTTTCCTCCTTGGCAGGAGAACATACTGGAATCGCAACCTTAGCCATTAAAATTGCAGATGATGGCTCTTGCAGATATTCATTGTTTTTCACGGCATTAATCTGGTGATTTCGGGAGGTTTTCTTATGATTTTCTGCACCTCGAGGTATGCCCAACTCTTCCACACGAATAACAAACGGGTCTTTTAATATTGGCTGTTACGCTTCCAATTTAAGTCTTTTACTCTGAATATCATTTTTAAATTTCGGGTTTCCCTTAAAAATTAGATCCTGGACTGCCGTATTGCTGAGTGACATTTCATTTTGATTCGCTCTCTTGACACTTGGCTGAATACGAAAGTATTCGTCCAATTTGTCTGTCAATACAGATGGTTCACAAAATTTTGCCCATTTGTTCACGAAATGCTTTCTTATCTCTTCCGGTACGCGTTTTTTTTTTTAGCTGAACGGTTATTATTAAATCCTTCAATGATTTGAAGTCTCATATTTCCATTCCATCGAGCCATTTCTCGAAATAACTTGTAGTTTCGAACACAAAATCACGCCAAGATTTCGCAGGTATGCACTGATATTTCACGAATTTTTGCCTGAAGTTCTCTGGCTCATTTTAAACCTTTTCATTAAATCTCCCTTTATGTAGTCATAGTTGTCAAATTTATCTTCTAATTCTCTGGCTATTAGCTAAGTAATATCGGATGGCCTGAGTGCTAAAAGAGCTGATAGTTTTTCCAACTCAATTTCGCGTTGTTGTCGTTGCTGTTTCGCGATTTTTTCTGATTCGAAATCGTGCTGCCTGGCAATTTTTCCACTTTCTACTTTTTAACGCGTTATTACAAAACAACGGATAATTGAGCTTTGACTAACTCCTCTTCATAATCTTTGCTTTCGATTATGAGATTCTTTAAATCTATAATTGTCATTTTATTCCATACCCTTTGACCCAACTCCTAAGCCAGTAAAATTAAGTCCTGCTTTTTAAATTTCCCCAAAAATGCCATATGAATTTTTTTTAATAATCTGAAAAAACACGTAATAAAACGAAAATTACGCCCAAAAAGGATTGCAAATTAATAACACAATAAATATCTTATATCAATGCACACACAAAAAAATAGCACCCATTATAGTAACTCAATACTCAATGAATTCAGAGGAATTAAAACAAAACATATATTTCGCAATATATTAGTTGTACTCAAAATAATTAATAAAACAATCACTTAAAATATTACTGATTTCATCTTATGCGCAACTTAATTTATTCCTGGCTGTATAATAAAAACACTTTTGAAAATATATTCGGTATACTAACGTGTTTAATGTTTCAAAGGAAAAAAATCCCAGATTACAATAACAACACAAAATCAACTCACTAATTTATTCCAAAATATTCAGAACACTAAGGAATGCTGAGTTATGATTCATTCCGAAAACGGAAGTTCTCAAAGAAAGAAAAAAATTCTTTCAGTAGCATTTTCTCTGATTTAAACTGATATTTTTTTTCACTCGCATTCCTAAAAATACCATGAATGTATAAATTCAAAATAATTTCATTGACATAAAATAACTATTCTTCATCTTTAACATTAATCTTTTCAATCAAACACGCTTGTTAATCACTGACGTGAATATATTATTGTACATTAAAAAAACGTAAATAAAGTATCATTAAAAAAAGTCATACAATCTTTCCACATTTATTTCGAATTCTGTTTCACATAACTAGCATATTTTACCGATACATAGTGTTATATACATTAAAATAGGAATAAAATTCACAAATTATACATATTAAAATCACAGCAACTTGGAATGTAAAGCTTAATGAGTTTCTAAAGCATCCATGAAGTGCAATAACCAATTCGAGTAGTTACTTATCAGCAAAACAATCTTACATAAAAATTGTATTTAAAAAATGTTAAATGTACATACAAAATCACGAACTGACGTTCGATACTATGCCTGTCCGAATATAACACAACTATCCTGATATACAGGAATTAACAATCTCAATGTTTAATGATTTTTCAAGAGACGACTCTCTAAAACTTAAATTCCATTTGTATGGAGTAAAAGTAATACGCATACTTGCAAATTCAAATTTTATGATTGCGTGGATATGCATTGAAATACACTAAGGAATTAATGATTTCATAGCTTTTCTGATTTTTTAAAACTGATGTTCTAAAACTTACTTTCCATATTATTCAAAATTGAACTGGTGTTCAAAATTTTACAACTGCATGGATATACAGAGCAAAATTCCGTACACACTGACGTATACAAAAAAAAAATACTCTCTTAATAAAATAGATGTTAATCAGTAGAATGTTAAAATGTTTCTCTCGTTTTAGACGACAGGGAGTTGCAAGCAAAAGCTTTTACCTGATTCCTTTCCCTAGGAAATCCAAAACCTTCTTTGAATTTTCTCGTCAAATTTTTTTTCTATTATTTAGGTTCTGAGGATCCAAAAAAAAAAAAGGACTGCGGCAGTGATGATTGATCCTATGAATGGGCACAGAGACAAAATAAAGACATGGATTCGGGGACAGATTTAATCTCCGCACCCAGACAGAATGAATTCTTCAACCCACATTCACACTTAAATTTTCTTATTTTATCACTCCAAATTTTTAACTTCCTAATCTTTTAATGTAAATTTTTTTCTAATAAAGTTAACTTTTTAAAATTTTTATTATCATGAAATGCAGAAATGGGCTAAGGTTAAAACGAACTCATGTAACTCACAGCCATCCAGATAGGAGTTTGGGAAACAGTCACTCCGAATTCCTTTCAATTTATGATGAATTCTTTTTGTCACGCCGGGGGGGGGATAATCTAACCGTCTCTCCTTTTGCAGGTGGCGTTTACAACCGTATATGGGCAACTACTTTAATCATTCGTCGAGAAATTGCCGAGATGCTTAAAGTGCGGGAAAAACCACCGAACCGGAGATTGTGAAATCAAAGGGAAAGTGGAAAATCCCCACTGCATCAACTGCGATAAAGACGGCCACGTCGACTCCCTAAGAAGCTGCACCAACTTCCCTAAACCTAAACCCAAAAAGGGTGAACAAAACAACCCTACTAGGGATAACAACAATAAAATTAACACTTAAGAAAAAAGACCTCCCAGCAAACCAGTAATAGATAACGTAAGTTATGCTAGCGTTTGTGTTGGGGAAAAAAATCACCAGACGGCGCCACGAGGGATCACTCACGCGCACGATCAAGAGTCCCCCCGCTCCATCACTCAAAATGAAGGAGAACCCTCCAATCCCGAAATAAACATAAATTTTGGAAACTTCGCAACGTACATTGCGGAGCTCCAAAATATAACTTTTCAATTTCCAGCCATTTTTTCAAGCCCTAGAAGACATGGGTAAAACCACCAACGACGTAGATAAGTTACACATTTTCTTAACGGGCGTCGCGCGCTCCTTCAGTAAAGCCCAAAAACGAGCCCCGATTACCGACTCTTGATGGTGACATGGAATGCCGACGGAGTAAACTCTCGCAGTTACGAACTGCGGGACTTTATAAATAAGTATAACCCGGACATTATCTCCCTACAGAAAACATGGCTGAGACCAAGCCACACCCTCACTCTGGCGAATTACAGAACATATAGAAACGATAGAAAACACAATCCACACCGCAACCAAAATTATCGCGGCGGCGGCACCAGTGGCGGATTAAGCGGGTGTCGGACCTGGCGGCCGCCAGGGGCCCCCAGCGCTGGTAGGGGCCCCAAGCTTGATGAGTGCAAAGGCCAGCGACAAACCAGCCACGCCACCTTGGAACAAGAAATGAAAAGAAAACAAAGATACAATTTATCGATGTGCAAGAGAAATCCTAATGTAGAAAAACTTTTGAGAATATTTTTAACAATACCGATATCGAATGCATCAGGTGAATGATCTTTTTTAGTTTTAAAACGTGTTAAAAATAATTTAAGAAGTACTATGGGAGAAAAGACAAATTGAACAACATAGCCATATTATGGACAGAATAAAATGTTTTGGTCAAAATAGATATGGTAAAAATAATTGATGAATTTGCCAAAGAGAAATCAAACTGTATAGCAAAACTGTAAGCTCTTAAGTTAGGTTTTTAATTTTTTTTTACATACAGTTAAGACTTTTCTTTAGCTGATGAGTTTTATTATTAGCAATACATTTTATTTTGGGAATTTAAAGTAAGCGACTCTCTTTTCACTATTTTAGTTTTTCGACTCTTAAGCCCATGGGCCTCAAACCTTTTACCGCCAGGGGCCTCCCACTACCTTAATCCGCCTCTGGGCGGCACTGCTATTCTAATAAAAAACACGATAAAACACACACGAATTCCAATACCTAATCTAGAAAACGCAGAAGCGACAATGGTCGCCATCACCCCTGACATAGGGGATGCCACATTAATTACATCACTGTATGTACATGGCAATAGCTCTACATCCACCATTACAAACAATCTCGACTCAATAATAAATTTAGGCTTTCCCACATGTATCATCATGGGGGACTTTAATGCAAAACATCCCTCTTGGGGATGTGATATCGAAAGTTGTCGAGGGAAGAAATTAAATTCATACACGGAGCAGAAAGGACTTCGTATCATAGCTCCGACCACTCCTACGAGGTTCGGACATAACTCCGCCTCCACACTAGATTTCGCAGTCACACTGAACGTTGATTGGCCATGCATCACGACATCCAGATCGGAGCTTAGCTCCAATCACAACCCAGTCACGTTCGATTTTTTAATTAACACAAGTTTCTCCAATATCTCACATAAAAGACACACAAAAATAAAAACTAACTGGAAAAATTTCACAAACAATTTAATTAACCCCGAACACCTTAATATTTCAGATGCAAACACACCAGAAGACATAGACACACAGGTTGCCGCCTTCACTCACAAGTTACAACAAGCTCACAAAAATGCATCCACACCACTCAAAAACAATGACACCTTTTACATAAGCAGGGACCTCAAGGAGCTGTTCAAAGAACGCAACAGAGCCAGGAAATACTGGCACTTCACGAGGAGCCCTTCTGACAAAAACGCATTAAATAAAATCCAAAAGAAAATCAAAAACATCATAAAGAAATTTACACAAAATCAAATGGATGAATCTCTAGCTTGCCTGGATGCAGAAGACGGCACCTTATGGAAAGCTGCCCGAGAATTCAGGAAACAAGCACCTCCGATTCCAGCCCTTAACGGCCAAGCCAAAATTGCATATTGTAACACAGACAAGTGTGAGCTCATTGCAGACTCACTCCAAAATCAATTCAAATTTAATGACATCTCCAATGACACCGATAGGGCAATTACACATGTCGTTCACACCTATCTAGAAAACGAGAATAATCTTACTAACATTCCTCCCACCCCACCCCCACTACCTAGTGAAATTATTGAAATTATTACCAAGACTAATATTAACAAAGCAGCGGGTATGGACAATATCACAAATAAGATGATAAAGCACCTCCCGCTGCTCTCAATTTTCGAACTAACCAACATCATAGAAAACATACTCAAGCTCAGCTACTTTCCCCGTCTCTGGAAAACCGCAGCAGTCATACCAATCCTTAAGCCCGGTAAAGACCCAACACTGGCAGTCAGTTACCGGCCCATCTCATTACTCCCAATCCTCAGCAAAATTGCTGAAAAAATCTTACTAAATAGACTTTACGATCACGCCAACGTGAGGAACCTGCTCATCCCTGAGCAGCATGGTTTCAGACCCGGACTATCGACCTCCCACCAACTCTTACGAGTGGTGGAAACGATCAAGTCCGGTTTCGAAAATCAAAAATCGACTGGTGCGGTTTTCCTAGACATCCAAAAAGCCTTCGATCGCGTTTGGCACGAAGGACTTATCTACAAATTAATTCACTATAACTTTCCTCCCCAAATGATAAAGCTAATATTTTCTTACTTCACTAACAGAAACTTCAAAGTCAGAATTAACTACACTTACTCCACCCCCAGACCCACGGAGGCGGGGGTGGCTCAGGGGACATTAATCTCCCCATTTCTATTCAATATCTACATGAACGACATACCGATCCACGACAACACAATTTTGTGTATGTACGCAGACGACACTGCAATTTTGGCAACCCATACTGATCTCAAACTCATAGCCAAAGCACTAAACAGACACCTCTTAGCGCTAGAGGACTGGTTCTCCAGGTGGAAAATTGCACTCAGTCGCAAAAACGGAGGCCGTCCTCTTCACTAAGAAACTCAACATCAATCATTCAAAAATATTCTTACACAATGAACAAATCCCTTGGTCTCAGCACACCAAGTATCTTGGTGTTACGTTGGATAAAAGACTCACTTTCAAATAACACGCATACGAGGTAACTTTATTAAAAAAGCCACCTCGTTAACCCCATTATTGCATAAAAGATCTAAATTAAGCAGATCTAACAAACTACTTATTTTTTCTCTACTTCTAAGACCGATTATAACCTACGCCTGCCCAGTTTGGGGTTTTGCAGCTAATATACACATTAATCAGCTCGAAATCTTACAGAACAAAACACTAAGGCAGATCTTATGTGCCGATTGGTACATGAGAAATGCCGATCTCAGACGCGCTATAAAATTTAAAACTATCCGGCAGTTCATACAAAAACTGTCGGTAAACTTCTTTAAAAACATAGACACATCTGATAATCCCTCGATCCAAAAGATCGAGAAGTACACACCACACATAGACCCAGAAACATCCTTTAAAATTAAATTACACTAAGCATAATTTCTCAGGTAAATCAGTACCTAGTTATTCTCCTACATTATTTCAGTAACATAAATCACTACAGACAACAACATCCAATCAGAGGGCCCCAAAAGCCGTACGGACGATGGCAGCCCTCGCACGCGGACACGACGACAATACCCACTCCGGGTCCGAAGTCAACATTTTAAAGCAACAACAAATCAGGTTACTCCCTCTCGCACCGCGGGAAAAGAGAACCTCATATCAATCACACTCACAACAAGCTGCTACCCCATGGGTGGTTAGTACAACCTCCCGAGGCCACTAGTGGCCGAGGGAACTCTGATGTATATAAAAATTAAATTCTGACCATCAAATCTTTTCTGTAACCAAATAAAGTTTTTCTCTGTAATTGTAATTTTAACTTATGTATTTGTAAATTATTTACTCTCTCTATTTATTTCATTATAGTAACTTATCTATTTTTAAACTCAAATTCTTTCTTTCCTAATATCTAAAATGGGCAAGTTTCAAAGTACTCATGTTTTTCACCCTCAAGATAGGAGATAAAAGCCCTGACGGGCTAGGTGCTCCGAATTAAAATCCAGCTAATATGGACTTCGAACTCTTACACAAATATCTTCCTACTTAAATAATTTAGAAATGTGTATTGGTACTTAATTTTCACTTGAAACTTGAATAAACAGGTACCTAAGTACCCTTTAACTTCAGGTATTATATACAGCACCAAATCAGTATATTATTGTTACTTAGAATTTTTTTTGTACAAAAATAAATGGCTGCAGATATAGTGCCACTACGTTTGTACAAATGCTCGATACTCATCGGCGCCGCTCTATGGTAAAGCCTCTGTCTATTAATTCTTAATTTCTGCGTTTCCCGTGGTACGGCGGAAGAACAAAAGTAAATTGTTCTTGCTCTTGAAAATAAAAATAAATTTGATATGGTATTTCGGGTATTTTATTTTTGATTTGTATTTTTTTACTGGTTTGTTACTTAATTACTATTTTGATTGTAAGCATCTTTTTCTGTTTGTTTTGTTGAACGTGGCCCCCTAGAACTCGGGGCCCCTGGGCTGCAGCCCATTAAGCCCATACGTAGATCCGCAAAATGTGTCGGAACACTTGCGCTTCATCTCGAAAGATGGATTCCTATGCTTCTTTTGAAAATGAAAGAGTCATTGAGAAAAGTTGTTCATACCCTCACAGACCAATACATTTTCTACCATAGAAATTATCCCTCGACGTGTTTTAAGAATGAGCACCCCTCATAAGAGATCCATGTACATCACTTCCTCTTTTATATTTCTATGGCTGCGATAATTGAGTGGTAATGGTCGTGAACCCGTGTTCAAAACCCACAGAGTTCCACTTCTTCCCAATGATGATCTTCCCAATGATAAAAGAGATCCTTATAGAACATCACTTACATTCCAACAATGAGCTATCACATCCGGGGCTACTCAAGTCCTACCTTGCAGAGGGATTGATATCCGTTAAACCTGTTGTGGCTTTAAGTCCACCATTTGGCTAGGTGGGAAATCTGGAGACGTAGTATCAGCTTAGATGTCATGCTCGTAACTTGATCGTGGTTCAAAATTATAAGTTCAGTCGTCGATAGATCTTGTATTGCTTCACATTGAGGCATAAATTAAATAAAATCAAATATATAACCCTTTGCGTTGATTAAGAACATAAATTTTATTAGAATATCTTCTCTTTATGTTCTGGTATTATTATTATTAAGTAGAAATTTCCAAAATTCATATGATAGTTTTTTGTAACTGGCAACGGCTTTATTTATTTACAATTTTGAGCTTGCTTCATGACAGATATTTAGGAAATTTTCACGTGTTTATGCTGTTTCAAAAGGAAAATCACCTGTGATATTATTTATTTGTGCATTAATTTGCCCATCTTTCAACAATTTTTAAATAAATGGCTACAAAACCAGTTTGTACGTGTGAAATAAAAAAATTCGTATTAATTTATCAATGCTTTTACTTTGATAATGATAGAAACATATCCTTCGTGAACCCTCATATTAATTAATTTTTCTTCATTATTTCATTTTTAGTGCTGGAACATTATGATAAGGGAGAAGTCACTGTTAAACCCAAAGATCCTAAAGAAGATTTTAAAAATTTGCCAAATGATGTGTTAGTTGTCAAAGTGAAACGTGGAAGCAAAATAAAAAATCTTATGGGATTTGTGGAAAAAAGTTTAAGGGTACTTAAAGTTATTGAATTTTTATTTGAAATTATTGTATAACAAGATACTTAGCTGTACAACTATCGATTGCGTAAGAATTTGTTGCTGTACAATAGAAAAATTTATATTATTCATTTTGCTCTAATTAGACATAAATATTTCACTTAAAGAATATTTGGTCTATTTCTATTAAATCCCTTCTTAAGGGGACACAATATGGTTTAATTGACTAAAATGCAATTGAAATTGTTTTAGTTTATATCATCTTTTCTATAATCTCAAAATTTGAATGCTCTAAGTTGAAAAAATCCAGAGTTATGATAACTTTTATGTTCGTTTTTATTTACATCCCAACAGCAAATAAAAGCTTTAAACTGATTTATCTCAGAAATAAAAATAACTTGTTTATCTTTGTTTAAAATACTACAGTTTTTGGTTTTTTTTTCTTAATGTGCCAAATGGCTTTGAAATTTTTTTCTACTTATTTCTATTAGTTCATGTGATAAAAGTTAGAATGCAAATTTAAATCAAAGCAATATTTATTTTTTTAAAAAGTAGTTGAAGGTTAAAGTGTAGAACAAGGGTAGTAGTTTGTGAAGATGCTGGGTTATCAAGAATGGGATTAAAAAAAGAACAAATTTGAGTGTTTTCTCAGAAAATATTGTACTGCTCTTGTGTGAATTGTTGGCTTGAGAAAACAGCAGAAAATAAACTATCAAAATACTCTTAAATAAAGGAAAAGTATGTACTTTTTGAAAGTCCAGAGCACATTTACTAAATGAAAATTAATGAACATAAATTATATTTATGAAGAGATATAAAGTTGTGTATAATGAAAATAATAAGCTGACTCTGCTATGATTGGCTGCTTTTTTAGAGAAATTCGTAATGTCCTTATGCCTTCTCGTACTGTACTCTGCGTTTTGCTTCTCCATCATGAAGTTGATAATGGAACAGTAAGTCCATTACCAATGCACCTTGTTGTTCAAAATACTGAAGGGTGGTTTTGAGAGCCTATGGTTCCTCACTTTGTGATATTTTAGAATGTAAAATATCCTCAATTTTAACATCTTCATAATTTTCTGGCATTTTTTCATTAACAACAGTAATAATTTCTGGATTGAACATAATGAATGGTTGTGCGCATGAGGTTTTATCAAACTGCAAGGGTGTGTCCAAGTTATCTGAACTGCTGGGTTATCAAGAGCTGAGATTTCGGAACTCTACTGTATAAAAATTTGGTTACGAGTTTGAATCTTAGTTTTATTGAAAACTTGTCATATGGTAAAATGGAGGCCATTTCCGTTTAAATTGGAAAGGTGAAATAGATCTCTGTACACAAACTTTGTGATAGAGAAATTAGTACTTAAGGTATCAACTTTAATGTTGTTTTTGCCTCTTTGCTATGATATTAGAAATTAATAGATTATTCAAAAGTCTTTGGAAAGTGTTCTTATATATATAATATATGAGTGTGGGATTTTATGCACATTTGTAAGAATTTAGTACTTTATTTATAATAAAAATATTGTAAAGTTAAGGTAATTTCATTTAAGATTGATATTTTCATTTAAAATATTTAAACAAAAATATAAACATTTAAATAATAGTAATATGAGTATTTTACTTTGAATGAAATTCTCATTAGCATGATTTAATATGTATTTTATTTCTTCCAGGATATTTCTGTAAGACATATGGTGTTTTCAGGATGTGGTGATGCCATTGAAAAGACAATATCATGTGTTGAAATAACAAAAGCAAAGTTTAAAGTAATTCATATTTTATATTCCTTCTTTTTTTTATAGTTTTGTCAACTTTAAAAAATAATTTTATTAACTTATTCAAAATTTTTATGAGTTAACTCATAAAGTTTTTGATTAAAATTGAAATAGGTATGTTATATATGCATGTTCAATGAACATGTGTATATATATATATTTTGCATTAACTCCTTGGCTGCTGATCAAAAGTTACGCAACTCACTCCTCAGTGCCACTGTTTATTGCATAAAAATGTGTGTCTGGTGTATTGGGAGAAAAGAAAAGGCTTATATATATATAAATAAGCAAGTTTTTTCTCTAAAATAAGTAAATACTACGCAAACACTGTCAATGTCATTTTATTGCTTGAAAAGCTTTCAGAATATTTTTACTGATAGCTGTGCAAAAAAAAGGATCATACTTTAAAAAGATGTATATATATGCCAGGGGCAGTTAACACACCAGCTAAGTGAGGCATATATAAAACCAACGATAGCTGAGAATTTTTAAAATTGTTTAATATTTCACTTATAAGTAATGATAAATTAGTGTATTTTTTCTACCTTTTATTGTTATGTTGTTTTAAATAAAATGTTGCATCATGTATCACTTTGAAATTATAAATGTTTGTGTTTTTTTAGCTTATATCTACTAACATGAACTGTTAATGATATTTTTATATTTTTGTTGCATTATTATTCCTAATGATACATTTATAGTGTTGAATTAAATTATCTTAAGTTCAAAACTGCTTCTTTTGTTAATTATTTATGAAATTTGATCAGCTTAAGACTGGTCTAAATGTTTAAGCAATCGCATTTTCATTGATTTGTTATGCATCATGAATTAGTATGACACATGTCTATGTATAAATGTCTTTTTAGTTCCCATTTCCTTTTTTTTTTATTTAAAAAAAATTAAAACATACAATTGTTTTGAACACAATATAAAAGTAGTTTTTGTTCATCTTTATTCTCTAACTACTCTATTGTTGCTACTACAACAAAACATTGGAAATGTTGGAATATTGCTTTAAAAAAAAAAGATATTAGTAAAACACTCATACAATACACACAAAATATTCATGGAAATATTTCTATAGAATGCTTCCATATGCATATTTTAATCAATTTGTTTGATCTAATTTTAGGGTCTACATCAAATAACCAAGTTAAGTGTTTTAAGGTATGTTTTCTTTTTCTACTTTCTGTCACTCTTTCTCCCTGTTTTGTATTTTTTTTAAAAAAGTTAATGTCTATTTTTGAAAAGACAAAGTATACTATTGATTGATACAAATTTATGTTAATATTTTATTCCCACATTTGGCTGCTATTTCACTTAGAGTTATCTGATTTATTGGTTTCAATTTTTATTTTGTTGAAGTTGAATTTCTCAGAATATCTTATATGTAGAAAAAGCAATAAGGTACTTCTAGCAGTCATATCTTAGAAATTGAAAGATTTTGGTAGTTTTTTTCCTTCCTAATTATAGATTTTTAATTTGATACTTAAAATTTGAATATAATGGTATTTAACTGTAATTGGCTGAAAGAAATATTTAAAAGTAAACATTATTGTGAGACACATTAAAATAAATTGACATGAATTTAAATTTTACCTAGTTTTGCATATAATTTGTGAATTTTTTTAATGTATTACATGAAAGAAAACTTATGAAATTCAAAGTAATATTTTAGTATGTTTTGTAAGAAGTTCAACAAAACTAGGGTTTGCAATCCCATGTCATATTTTCAATCCCAGGATTTCGGGATTACATTATCCAAATCCCGGGATTAGGATTGGACTATTTATTGAAAATACTTACATGTTAGCGTAGTTGAAATTGCATTATAAAATTGAAAATATAATAAAGAATTTATTTAATATTATTTTAATGAAACAAAAGTAGTACATTATGAAATTTTAAAAAAAAAGCATTTCTTCATTTTTTGTGTTTCTGTAAATAATAAGCTTATAAAAACATAGCTCCTCCAGTGTTTCATTGTTGAAATGGCTTATTTTTGTTACAAATTGTCCTGTCGTAGAAAATCTCCTTTTGAATTCTTTACTAGTAGGTATTATCGTCATTAAATAGGAGTATCTTTTCAGGAAGACACCACGTCTCCCTCCATTTTCAAAAAAGAGACATTTCTTTTTGAATTTTTGATGACAGTGTCTCAAATCTAATAGACTGCATTAGTACGTGTACCTCTTTGATATAACTTTATTGAGTTCTTCTGCTACACTTAATGGTTTTTGTATATAAATTGATCCAGTTATTGAATCAGAATGTGAATCAATTTCAAGTGTTGCCTCATTTGAAATTGAAGATCCAGTTGCATGAGCTGTTAGTAATGCAATAGGATTTAAAGGGTGTCTCAAATCTTCCAAGCAGGTCCGGTATTAATTAACGGCATTTAATGGGAGAAGGATTTGTGAGAAAATCTGTTCTTGAGATATTGCTTATATTATTGTGTAAGCATTGCAGTGATCCACTTAGATCTGTGCGACGTTCTCCAATACAAGAAATGAGAGCTGTATAAATTTTTTTACCTATAGCACTTATAATTGCACAAAAAAATTCTATGTACATATTTCATAAACAAAATATAAATTAATTAAATTCTTAGAAAATTTTATGAGAAAATGTTTTTAAATATAATTCAGACAAAAATTAAATCCCGGGATTGGGAAAAAAACCCGGATCCCGCCGTTTCGGAATTTGGGGACTGAAAAACCTACTATAGATATCTTTCAAAAATTCTAATTGCCTCTATCCAAGTTAGCTGACACCGAACATCCTGAAGGTGGGAGAAATGTCCGTTTTTTTACCCTGCTCACGATGGGAAGAAAGTTACCAAAGAAAATAAGAGAAAATGTATCAAATTTCACAGTTTAACATACACACCCACCTCAAACCCTTCAAGGTTCAACACATAAGAAAACTGACATTAAATGCATACAGTACAAAAAAGTAAATAAGATACATTAAATGTAATACCAGATTCACAATACTTTGAAAAAAATTTCAAAATATAATTCAGTCAAAAATTATATCCTGGGATTAGTTATATTAATCCCGCAATTGAAAAAAACCCAGGATTTCGGGATCCCAGGGCTGCAAACCCTAAACAAAATTATTACACTTTTTTTTTGTGTAAATTAAATTATTTAACTTTTTTTGAATTATTTGTGTGTAACTTTGGTGTTAATTTTAATAACATGATTCCATAATATGATTTTACTTTTCATAGTTTAATTTACAATTTAGTATTTTATTAATTTATGCATTAATATTATTTGAAATCATTTATTTCAAAAAGTTGCTAATAGTATATGGACTATTTTTTAAACAGTTTAGTTTTCAGGCTTTCTGATAAAATATAAAATGTATATTTATAAAACCTTTGTACCCTTTTGTCAACTCTTCTGTTTTTTTAAAAAACATCTTTGCCGAGTAGTACGAATGTGGAAGGACTAAAGCATCTACTGTAATTAGGGAACAAGCTTCTAATCGGAAAGAGTATATGATCAAATGTATAAAAGAAGGTCCTTCGGTTGCCACATCTGATGGCAGTAAACATACAAACTACAAATTGTATCCCATTGTGATTACTTACTTTGATCTTGCAAAATGTGTTAATTCAAAGTGGCTTAGGTGGAAATCGATTAAGGATTCTACTGGGAAAAATATTAGCCTACTCATTATAAATAAATTTTTAAAAACATGGTTTACTTTTAAAACACTTATTTTCTTTTATGATAGGTAATGCAAGGGGGAAAGTAGAGTTGTTACCTATTTAAAGGAAAAAAAGAACTTAATAAGTATGGCTTATGTCACATATTGAATAAATTCACATCAGAAAATGGTGCTGCTTCATTACTTTTGAAAACTGATGAGATTTTCAGATATATGCTACCATCTATAAAGCTTTTAAAGTTTGCAATATTAAGAAACCTAAAAAATTTTAAAGCATTCATGTACTCAGTGGTTATCGCTTAATTGTAGTTGTTACATCAACTTTTAACTTTGTCATTAACTTCTTTATGTTCAATAATTTTTTTTATAAATATAACTCGAAAGTTGAGTCATTTCACTCTATAAAAGCATCTTTATTATAAAGTCATTACTTTCTTGTGTGTAATTATATGCATGCCATTTTAAATCTAACCTAGTGTATGAGTTTATATAAATCAGGTCGATAGAAAAGTTTTCTCTGAATAATTTTCTTATCAAAATATCTTTGTTGTGAAATTTTCTTAGCATTATTTAAAAAATATTTGTATATCATGCCTTGTTTTATAAAATTTAAAATATGGGTTATGTATTATTTTAAGAATGGGGGGGGGGTGAAATATCTGTCACTCGTTATTTTATAATTTATCCTTTTAAAAGTTGACAAGTATGCATGCTGTTAACTTTATTTTGTAGCTGTTGAAGCAAATTTTCCATTTCTATTTAAGTGCTTCCTTTTTTGTTGGGATGTCTAGTGACAAAACAGCAGCCCAAATATTTTTAACGTCGCCCATCCGGTATAGTGGTCAGTGAAGCTGACTGCTGTGCCGTAGGGACTGGGTTCGAATCCCGGAGAAAGCATGGATGTTTGTGTTGTAATCCTTTCTTCTGTCTGTGTTGTATGCCCCCTGAGTTATACATTGTGTGGTGCACGGGGTTTATAAATGTTAAAATATATATATATATATATTTAACTGGACTTAAATCTGGGGAAAATGAGTCAGGTGAGACATCAGATACCTTTGCTTCTTGACAATCTGATCTCTCTTCTATACAATGATATATATTACATTGTCATCTATATAGCAATATATCACTGAAAATGGTATGGAAAAGAGGAATATGAGGCAGCAGAACATTTATGCACTGATCAGGGCTTGTTGTCACATTGGCATGACAGCCATTGTATGGCCATTCAATTCTGGCTCATACAATTGCAATTTAAGAGCCCATCAATTGCAACTTCCCTCTACAGTTTGATGTTGTTATGCACTACTACTCTTTTCTAATTGTATATGACAACTGATGTAGTGTAAAGGTCTGAGCCTATCAATCTGAATCTTTGTCAATCTAATATTGATGACATCATAAATGGCACTATGCTGCTGTGTTATCAGCTGTACAATCAGTAGGTCTTTGGGTATATAATCCTGCTTGGACTATATGTCTAGAATCAGTTTTCCATCATATCTGAATACCTATGGCAACACTAAACTTATTTGCCATTTGAGAAGCTTTGATTCCTTTTCACTGCTAGGACTATATGCTTGACATCGACTATTGTAATGCAAGACCAGCCTCTCAACTTGCTTATGTTATAAATTTTATTTGTTTGAAATGAGGCCAAAGGTTGAGACAAAGCACTGTGAGCGACATTAAATTTGCTGACATTTGTTATTTTTCACTCTTTTTTCTAGCTTTTTGATAACCCTTTCGCATGTAAATGGGTTTTTGATTTCCTGGTTTTTTTCGTTTCTGGGAGGCTTAGTAGTCATTCCTGGAAATACATCAAAATTTCGAAAAATTTAAAAACAATTTGTTTTTGATCGATTTTAGTAATATAAAATAAGGATATGTATAAATTCCAAAATTTATACTCAGTTATACATTCCACTATAAATGCAAAAGATATAAAATATTTTAATTACTATTTTTTAAAGTGTGATTTGAGAAAACATATGAATTCCATGCTTTTATCTCTGAGCCTAGTTCTTACCTTTGTCATAAATAACCTTGCAGCAGAAAATACTCTCTCAGCTTAAGCTGATGTCTGAGGAATTGTGCTCGTCTCAGTATTCATGATCTTGGGTGCTGAGATGCACGAGTAGATGTTCCGGTCAGGTGGTCGGTCTGATGCGAAACCCCCAGTGTTCAATTCCCAAGCAAACTTGGTACTCATTCATCGATCCCCTGAAGGGATGAAAGGTTGAGTCGACCTTGCCCAGCACGGTTTTGTATCCTGAACCTGTGGTATAGAAGCAGATTCACTACCACTCAGCCACTGGGCTTAATTTTATATATATCTTTGTTAATATTCTGTTACAAAAACATACTTTATCATTTTGTCTTACAACAGGAGGGCACAACTAAGGAAATTCATTTTGGGACAAGACTTAGTATAATAGTAGTACTCCATTAGGGTGTTCAAACCTCAATGTAATTCCACCTAATGGCCAGTCAATTCGAAGAAAATAACCTTCAAAATTTGTGCTTAACTTTTATGCAATTAAGTTTGAAAAATCTCTAGCGACCGAATGGCACAGTTGTCAAAGCAGCTGCTTTCTATATAAAAGGACAAGGTTCGAATCGATGATAAGTTTTTTTCCCCAATTCATTTAATAATTTTTTTTAATTAAAAAAATTTATTTATTAAATATTAAATGATATTGTATGTAATTATTTTATATTTTATAATGTAAAAAAATAAGTATATTTTTATATTAATCTATACTTATAAAAGAAAGAGTTTGTGTGTTTCAGCTGTTCCGGCGAAATTAAGCAACCCAGAAGTATGAAACTTGGTATGAGAAGCTATAGGTCGCTATGCTATTAACCTCAAAGAGTTTTTTTCGAAATTTGCGTTAGATTTTTTAAAAATTCAATTTTTATGCGATTTTTCAGCTAAATGGAAATATGACGTCATCAGCCATGTCTAGTCTTAACTTTGCGAAAATTAATGTTTTGAGCAGTTTTGAAGGGGATTTCAGCACATTTTATTGTAAATATATTTATTTTTGGTTGTATTTATTCGTTTTTTAAACTCCTTGTGGAGGAATTACGTTTGTTTTTCGAAAAAATCATCGTCAAAAAATGTTTTTTCTAAATTTTATTTTTCCGATTGGCAACACTAATTTGATAACAGTAGATTTAAAATGTGAATCGTATTTGATTCTCAATGTAATTTATCCTTTTCCGTACTTTAAAAAAAAAGGGGGCAATATGTACCGTTAAAGTGTACTGATGTTCAAGCAATGTGATTTTGTTCTTCGCTTAACTTTTGGTGCCGAAAATTTTGTGACGGGATATCAATATCAGATGGATTGTTAGCATGTCAACGTTAGTAGACAATACTAAAGTTTCACCACCATATTAAATTCATGTATCTGTGTATAATTTTTGTTTATAATAATTTCTTATAAAATTTTGTGATTTGTAATAATGCATGTTGATTGCGCAATGGAACAACTACCCATCTTGCAACGCCTAAGGTTATTAAAGCTACTATTTTTATTGTTGTGTCCACTTTTAAAGATATTTATTTCCCATAAAGTGTTCTATTTCATTTTATGCTCCTGATTAATCTTAGCTGTACTACGAGCCTGATTACATCTTTAAACCTTTTTGCTGTATCTGTAAAATGTTTGCTTCCCCTATGTTTATTAATTTTATGTTATTCTTAGAGTCAACATTGCAAAAACATTTGTGCATATTTTGGTACTAAACTGTTGTAAGGACCTTGGGTTTGCACGGTTGCTTTTCCTTATTCTCGCTAACCTAAATGTTGGTGGTATTGTCATTATTTTCTGAACTGTAATTTTCTTGCTCATTGTAGTTTTAATTAATTATTTGATACTGTAAATCAAAAATTAGTTTTTAAGCCAAAAAATGATTTGTGAAGCTTTTTGTAAACGGAAGCTTAGATAATGAGGTTTTAGCATCACCATATCAAAATTGGTGCCACGTGAATCGCACCTTGAGACCAAAACCACGAAGATTCTAAATTTTTTTTTATAAAAAATCAATTAGCATGACCATTTGCTCGGAAAAAAGCAGTTCCTGTAACATTTCCTTTCGTTGAGAAGGAAAAAGGGTACATATGCATTATTGCTACATATTAAGCACCTGGCTGCCAATTCAGGACGTATGACATATAGGAATTAAGGGTTGCCAACTTGGTGAGTTATTAATAGAGTTGGCGATTTTTGCAATAATACGCAAGTTCTGAAAAAGGTTATTGCTTTTTTCCTTTATCGGCAAATTCCATGTTTTGTCGATGTAGCAAAATAGTATCAAAATCTAGCTTATAACAAAAAGAAAAGGTATTGGCGTATTATTACAACAATTGCCAACTTAATTAATAACTTGCCAAATTGGCAACCCTGATTTCATGTGTTGTATGCGCTTAATTGGCAACCATATGCTTCATTTCATGTAATGTCGCCAATAGGTTGCGATAATATGTAAGTACCATAGAAAATGACACTCCATTCAAACTAATTGGGATTATCAGAGTGCCAATATCGTGATTTAAGATAGAATTTGTGATACTTACAAATTAGTGTCATCACAGCCAAATTAGTGCCACGCTAATCGCTCCTTGATATCAAACAACAAAGATTCTTTTGTGTTTTTATATGAAAATAAAAAATCAGTCAGATTTTGGGGGGATATAGCGTGATTTGCATAGTGCCAGTTTTGTTGTGGTGCTGCTAATATGTAGGAATACGAATTTTTATTTATGTATGAAATTTTCTGACATGTTTTCTTTTTGTTCTGAGCTGTTTGTGGTAGTTTAGTCAAAATAAGACCTTTATTTTTATATTTAAGGTTGCTTCTTGGTTTGAATTAATGTCATAATTTCTATTATATGTAAGGTTACTTCCTATATATTTGTTTATTTTCTTTCTGTTTCAATTTTTCATATTTAAGATATTCTGTGAATCATTTGTTTGTTCAGGGCTCTGGTTATGGTAATTTCATCAAAATTAGGGCTTAATTTTTCTGTTTTAGATATTTTAATTTAAATTGTTATAATTTGTATATTAGTGACACACAGTTTTATGTTTGTTTATTTTCTAAACTTTAAATTTCTTGCTTATTGTTGTAGTTTACATTAATTATGTAATACTGTGATTCAAAAAATAGTTTTTAAGCCAAAAAATGATTTGTAAATCTTTAGATTATAAGATACTAGCATCACTGCAGCAAAATTGGTGCCACACAAATCACACTTTCATGTCAAAACAACGAAGATTCTAACATAGTTTATATGTGAAAAACCAATCACACACACAGTCAAATTTTGGCAGAAAATGGTGCGATTCATGAGTTGCCAATTGGGCTGCGGTGACATTAATGATACTGATAATAATTGCTCATTCATCAACACAAATATCAGTGGATTTTTTAGACAATGGAATTAAACAAAAAAGTAGTACTAAATTAAACTATTTGCTATAAACAGATTAGCAATATTTATAAAAAACTACCTTCCACATTTTTGTCAAACATGTTATTTAATACAATTTGGTATGTGTTCTACATGCTGCTTTTTTTGGGGCCTCATAGTTTTTATAACTGATAAGTACTCATATTTGGATCTCATGGAAAGATAGTTAACTTTCATTCATAAAGAAGATCTATTGATCACGGAAACTATTGATGTGATTGAATGCATATTTTTCTAATTTCATAATTTCTAAGTAATTTTTTTTTGCATTTTAAAATTCTGAGTTAATGCAATTTTTTGTTATGTTGCATCATGGTTTAATTTTTTTCCCGACAATCTGTTCTTCATATAGATTTTTGAAGATTTTATGCATATGCATACATTTCTATGACTTTTTTTTTTGGTTGAAAGAAGGTTATTGCTTTTCTTCCTTTATCAGCAAATACCATGTTTTCATCATTACAGCAAAACGCATCAGATGCTGATCAACGTTGATCAAATTTTTTGTCACATGGCATCATGGCTTAATTTTTGCTTCTGACAATCTTCCAATATATAAATTTATTTATACTATTTGTGATCCAAAAGTGTTTGTGGAAAAAAGATGCAGCTTGATACGATTTTCTCATATTTCTCTTTGGATTTCTTTAAAATTCAATGTTGATGCGATTTTACTTCTCATGACATCAAGGTTTAATTTTGCTTCTGATATGTTCCTTATTTAGTTTTATGAAGATCATATGTTTCAATGATCACGAATTATTTATCATTGTATTTTCTCATTCGTTTGTTCTTTATGACTGAATAACAAATATTTTTAATCGAAATATTGCAAAAAAATTATTGTTTAAAAATTAATTTTTTATAAACAAGGTTTGTTATTTCTCTCATTAAGTTCATAATTGTTTTTTTTTAAATCTGTTTTAGATGGGTTTTTTTTTATTTTGGTTCTTACTAATTTAATTTTTTGACTATTGTATTACATCTAAATTTTATATTAAATGTAATATAGATGTTGTATAGTATTACATGCATTCCTCATGTAATTTAATGCTGCAGTGAATTTAATTTAATAGTTTATTACAATGTAGGCCTATTTTAGATGTGTTTTTAAATTTTAGTTTGTACTAATTTAATTTTTTTCCAATCGAAGGCATCCTAATATTTTACTTATGATAGTATTTTAGTGAAATGGTTTATCATAATTAATTTTTTCTTTTGATTTATATATTTCATGTTATTTTACTCATAGTTCCCATAGCAGAAATATGCTACAATTTTTACTTCTCTGTTATAATATTTATTTATATTTTCATTCCTATTTACCTTTTTAGCATGTTAATTTTCTCTCTTACATTCAAATATATGTATGAAATCATTCTTTATTGTTAAGCAAAATTTCAATGTGAACTCTCATAAAAAAAATATTTTTAACTTTTGGATACACTGTCCTGTAATGGCTCAATCCTCTTTAAAATATATCATGTTTGCAGAAAAAAGCTGAACTTTTTTTTTAAGAATTTAACCCGTGCAAAGAACGGGTATTTCAGCTAGTAAATAATATTTATAATAAAATAAATATCAAATGATATTTGATATTTATAAAAAAATAAATATCAAATGATATTTGATATGAAAATTAGTTACAAATAGTTTTATAAAATGAACAATATATTATAAATAAAATATTATATATCATATAACATAATCTATAAAATATTATTATTACTATTATTAAATTAATTATTTATTAATTAATATAATAAAAATAATATATTTTTTATATATTATGAATTTAATTTGCGGATAGGTTTCGAGTTGCACGCGTGATCCACTTTTTTTTTTTCCAATTCATTTAATTATTTTTTAAAATTAAATCAATTTATTTAAAAAGGACTTGTTAAATGTTTTATATATTTATTTATATTAAATATAAAATAATTAATTTAATAATAATAGTAATATATTGTAAAGATTATGTTATATGATATATAATATTTTATTTATAATATATTGTATTTCACTTTATAAAACTATTTGTAACTAATTTTTATATCAAATATCATTTGATATTTATTATATATTTTATTATAAATTATTATTTATTAATATAAAAATATAATATAAATATTTATATAATTACAGTAATTTTTTACATTATAAAATACAAAATAATTGAATGAATTTGAAAAAAAAACTCATCAGCGATTCTAACCCTGTCCTTTCATGCAGAAAGCAGCTGCTTTGACAACTGTGCCATTTGGTCGCTGGAGATTTTTCAAATTTAATTGTATAAAAGCTAATCATGAATTTCGAAGGCTATTTTCTCTGAATTGACTGGCCATTCGGTGGAATTACATTGAGGTTTGAACACCCTAATGGAGTACTATTATTGTACCAAGTCTCGTCCCAAAATGAATTTCCTTAGTCATGCCCTCCCCTTGTTAGTGGCAATTTCAGTGTGCATGTCATGCCTTATATTGGTTATGCTGTTTATAAAAACTTTTTTAAAAGAATGCTGCCAAGTGTATTGAAAAGTTGATGAGACAGATGTAATGCAAGTCAATGAAATCATGTTTTTTTATAAAATAATATTGACTTTTCTCGCTTGAAACACATTAGAATCTGAAGTTGATGCATTAATATAAAATGAGACATTTTCTTTTTTTTTTTTCTCCCTTAGATTTCCAAATTTATCTAATACAGCTGGTTGTTTTTTTTTTGCTGTCTCTAGTATATAATTTTATTATTTTGAATAGTTTTTAAGCAGTTTAATTGATAAAATTACTGTCAAATTTTCTGTAATATAATATATATTTTTGAATTGTTATTATTTTTTAAAATAGTGTTCAGGAATTTTGGGAACCTAAAAACCCTGATCTAGATAGATTACAAGTCACAAGAGAAATACCTACTGTTTCTATTTTGCTTTGCAAAGATCGATTAGATTCAAATGAACTTGGGTAAGATTAAAATTATTTCCTTCCTCCCTCCCCCTGTGTTGTGTATGTTTTTAAAATTAAAACTTTTTCAAATTGTTTAAAGATTTTATATATAATACCGCAAAGGGTATTAATATATTTCTTTGTAAAATCATAATAAATGTAATTATTTTAGTGCTATTTTTTGTGTAATGGTTTGCAATAATTTTTTTAATTTATGTTGAAGACTAATTTTTATTTGTTGTTATTCTTAGATTGTTAGCTGAAGCTCAAATTAGGAATAAAATTTAATCTGAATTCTTGGATATAATACCAATTTGCAGAAATTTAAGTAAATTTTCAAAGGTTTAATGAATCTGATTGTAATAAAAATTTTCACTTTGCATAGAGAAAGTAAAATGCAATATTTTTTTTAGATTTATTTTATTGGAATATGATAATTTATTTAATTTTGTTGTATAAAATAAATTTACAGATAATTTAATCTGTTTGCTTAGAAACTTCTATCTTTGAAAAAGATATTTTATAATTACTGGGATTTCATTGTGCTGTGCTACCAAATTTTCATAAAATTTTTAAAGAGATATTATTTTAAGAATTATGTGAAGTATAAGTTTTAAATAATCTTGGAGAAATTACAAAATTGTGAGTAATCCATAATTTCTGCCAGCATTTTTATTTAGCTTTTTATCTAGCTTTTTGTGTGTGTGTGTGATTACTGCCTTAGTTTTATTTACAATTTAGAAACCATACACTAATATTGTACTTTTGCTTGTAGTTTAAAAGGAATAAATAGTTGTCAATATTGTTCATATAAAATTCTTACATGTAGTTTTTCTGCATCTCATTATATATATTCTGCACACATCATTTCTATGTTCATTTCTAAAAAAAAATGTATAACTCAAATTGCTTGTGTAAATTTAATTACCATGGAAGAGGCTACTGATAACACTAGGCAACAAAAAATAACTTTTTGCCTGTTTCGTAGTTTTAAATAGTCTATTCTTACTAATTTTGGGTTGAAAACGAATATGATAAGGAAATTTATTTATTAGCTCTTGTTTTTAAGATATACAACACCCCATCTATCAATTTATGGGTAAATTTGAAGAACAAAACATTACTATCTAATAAATACAATACAATAAGAGTCATTCTTCAAGAAACAATGCTCTTATAAGAAATCAGCAGTATTTTTTAGTTTACTTCTAGTTCCTTTTGGATTGTCTCTTGTATGTTGAAGCCTGGGTATCCCTTATAATTGCCCAGCATTAGTCTGCGAGCATTGATCCATCCCATAACCTGATATCTACATCCCATTGCTGCAATATCTTGAAGAAAACCTTTAACCGTGTCCACATCACTTACAGCTTTACAGGGGAAAAAATCAAGCTGGGAATGTAAAAAATGGATCTTTAGAGACATATTGCACCTTAGGTAATGAAATTTTGTAGGAGTCCTTTAACCAACTCTTGATAGTTCTCATCCTTTTTGCTGCCTAGAAATCATTATGCTACACTTTTAAAGGCTTCCATGGCTACTTTCTCTTTCCCTTCCAGAATTTGATCAAAAGTGGGGGCCTTTGTGATTTCGTGTATTTTAAACCCACTAAGATTTCCTCCTTTATCTTTGTGTCACTCTATCTTGGGAATTTCGATCTAAGGTATTGGAAAGACTCTCCATCCTTGTTCATGGATTTCACAAAGTTCTCCATTAATTCCAGCTTAATATGCTGGGATGGAAGCAGAATGTCATTTGGGTTTACTGGAAGGTCATTTGGGGCATTTCTCTTACCTTACTTAAGATATTTGGACGGCCATTTGTCTTGTATGTAGTGTGATTTTTTCTTTATTGTCCAACAAACACAGAAAACAACAGTACTTGGTATAGACTAACTGCATCCACACGAGTAAAGCAATGACTTTCAAGTCACCATGAATCTTCCATTTATGATCTTCGTATTATATTAACTCTAAAAGTAATTTCACATTTGCATTAGTTTTCTTCTTGTGAACGGAATATCAAATGGGAATGGAAGGGAGAAGGTTGCCGTTGTGTAGTAATACTGCTTTCAAACTAATATTGGAAGATTCTATAAACAACCTAATTATTTGGACCTTAACTGATGTTCATGAAATTACCAAGCTATTGACATTAATACATGTGATCACATGTTCTTTCTTCTCAAAGAAATGAAGAAGATTCTTTTCCTCTATTCTGTAACTTTGATGCCTGGTTGAAGTAGATTCCATTGCTGCAGTCTGGATATCAGAATCTTCAAAGAATATCAAAGTCTTCTGCTTTGGAGAGTCAAGATCTCTCATAAGTTCAATTGATTCTGATTAATTTAGTCTGTGGGGATTCGTTACTTGAATTGTGCACTATTGTCTGTTCTTTGTTCAACTGACGCTCTAGGTTACACTCAAGATACACCTGCAGAGGTGGAGCTGTTACACACCTTTTGTAGAAGTTAAAAATCGATCTTGGGACAAGTTCTTCCATCTACCCGCTTAAATGAATATCGCAAAGATCATACATAGAATGTAAAGATGAGTGAAAATACAGCTATTTATGAGTAAGGAGGAGTTATGATTCTTGAAAACAAGAGCTAAAGTTTTTATGGTGATTTTCATGTTTAGCAGGCCAAAATACTTAACAAACTATTTTTGAGGCCGAAACATTTTTGGTGTTGCCTAGTGTAATTTGCACATGGGCCTCTTTTCAAATGCCTTCTTTCACTAATAACCAACTTAATTTTCAAAATAATGTTATATAACTGTGATACTTTTTTCTTATAATTCTATTGTATTACAGTAAAACTTTTATAAACTTTAAGTATATTTTTGTCATGCAATTGGTTTATTATTCTAATTTATGTGCAATTTGAGATTCAAATAGTCAAATTATTAAGGGTTTACAACAGTTGTGAAGTGTTTATCCTAAGAATTGTCTCTGTGTAATTTGGAATTTTTGGGGTCAAATAATTTTTCCACTTAAAACATTTGCATAAATTGATAGACTTCTCAAAAATTATTTGCCAAGTCTGGATATATAATAATCTTTCAATGGTAGCATAATCAGTGGATTGCTATGTGTAATCAAAGCAAAAAAAATTTGTTCGACATGTAATATATAGGTTTACATTTTATCAAAATTTGTATTCACTTCAAGTTTATGAAAAGCTTTGCAAAGAACAGTTATTTTTAAGAATTAAATTTTATTCTAAAAATTTAATCCTTAAAAATATTTGTTATTTGCAAAACTTTTCATAAAACTAATTTTATTTTATGGATTAAAAGAATATTAAAATTGTGCATTGCAAAAAAAAATTTCATTAGTTTCAAAAGTTATTTCTACGGGTTTTTTTCTCTATAATATTATCAATACCGAACTATATTTAAAACAAGCAGTTTAAAAATAATATTTTTGTACCTTAGTTACCAAGCTCCTACTAATGTGAATAGAACTCCAAAAAAATCATATAAAAGAAAAAAAATGGATTATAAACAGAGAAGTGATCAAGGAGAGGAACATTCATTTGAAGAGAAAACTGCTAAAGAATGAAAAGTTGACTGGATTTCAGTGCGATTTATTATTCCTTTTATGTGTAAATACCTTCATTTTGGAACTACAATTGCTGCACTTAAGAGAATCTACATGTAAAATTAATGATGTATATACATTGTGTAAATAAAAATATTAAACTGATTGTTTACTTCTTATTCTGTGTATGAGGACAAAAATTATCTTTCGTTAATGTTCTGTAAATTTTGATATTAATAAGATGACCAAATTGGAATTATTTTATACTAAGCCTGTATTTTTAAAAATAAATAAAATAGCTTATCAAGTAGCGATTTGGTCACTTGATTTCATTACAATAGATCAAGAGAGGAATTTTGAGAGTGATTTGTTCTGAGAAATTTCAAAATTTTTGGAAGCTAAAAAAAATTAGTGTAACATCTTATTTTACCGCTGCAAATAGACTCTCTCGCACATAATTAAAACAATCTTTGATACAAGGATCGACAACCTTTTGGAAAGGAAGAGCTAAACAGCTGTATATAGAGGACTATATTACAAAATGTTCTAAATGCATTTCTGGAGGTTTTAAGAAGAAAAAAAAGGAAAGTGATACACACAAATTTTTTATTCAACCCGGCATCACTCACGTGAAAAAAACGATTTTAAAGTTCTCGTGCAGGGTATGTCATACCCAAAGATGTTTACATTGTGTTTTTACCGTAAAATTTTTATACAAAGATTAAAAGGGAAGAAAAGTAGGAAATACAGCATGTTTATTACATTTTTCACACGTAAATTTAGTTTTTCTGTTCTTTTTATGAGGGCATTCAGTGCATTGTTTATACACACTTTTGATCTCGTCATGAGTGAGTGCGATGTTTTCACTGAATCTTAATTTTTTTTTTAATCTGTATCTTTTTCCATTTAAACATAAAGCTGTAAACTTCTCTATTTTTAAAATTTTGGAATTTATTTTTTATTTTCTCTTATTTTGTTCCAGCAATAGTTTTTTTTTTCAGAAGTTCATCTGAAAGTGGATAAGATGTGTACCAGTTGTCTCCTTTAAAATTACGTTCTTCTCAAATGTTTTTGCGTCTCAACATATAAAACATTTATTTTCAACAGTGTCTCCCTTTTCTAAATCTGGATCGATTTTAGTGGAGGAATCATACTTCCTGTTATACTCTTCATCATTTGATTTTTCTTCATCCGAAAATACTGTTGTACTGTATCTATTAAATTACTTAAATATCACATTTCTTCATCATAACTACAATTATACGCCATAGCATAAGGATGATTTAAAACATGTTCATGCATTCAGAACTGTAACGGTGATTCACATGCAGGGTATGACATACCCGAAGACGCGATATCCAAAAATGTGTATTTAGAATTCGCCTACAAGCTAAGACTCTTCAAAGGATATGACTTTAAAGTCAGCTACACGAGAAACTATCCATTTTCCAAAAAAGGTTTAGAAGGAGCGTTGAAAAAAGTTAGACGGTGGGTATGACACACCCTGTGCGAGAAGTGCCGGGTTAAATAAAAAATGCAAAGTAATAGAAAAATTCAAATCCTTGTATTTAACTAAAAACAAGGAAAGTTGCTGTAATGATGTGGTTGGGTTTTCCAGCCATAGTCAAAACAACACTATTTACTATTCTCAACAACGACACAAATTAGACAACCCCAGTAAAGAAATGCACCAATTGATAAATAAGGGAGCAATACCCCGAAGTAGACGAGATAATTGGAGATACAATAGTAAATCAGATCACTTACACTCAGCACTTCCAGGCAATACACCTTTTTATATTTGAAGATAATTTCTAAAGTAATCCAATACAAACTGACCTAATCCAATTTAACAACTAATTGACCAAATCGACAATCATAATATTAAAAAATAATCTACAAAGTGCTCTCGTCTAGCTTTACGCTATTTTACATCAATCCTCATCGCTATCCCTTAGCTTTTAACCTCTCTCTTTCTCGAACCCGAAAACATACTTAAATAAATGACATAATTTACATAGACTGCGTCTTCTTCGGACGGAAGTGTTCAATTAAATAATATAAAGAAAATTATTCCCCAGGATTGTTAGGAAAAACGCAGATAGTTACACTGCGTAATTATTTAATTAGACACTTGCTTCTCTTTACTATGCGACAGCTTCTCCACATCCTGTGAAATATTTGTCAATGGTAGTAGCAAAGCATCATCCAAGTGTTTGCCACTCAATCTTGTTCTTAAATGGTTTTTAGTATATTTTATTTTAAAGAAAAAAATTATTCACAAGCATATGCACTTCCAAATAATAGTGCCGTCAGTGTTGCATTGGTCAGAATGTTTTTATATTTTCTGTCTGGAAATACAGATTTTTTTTGTAGAAGTCAACAGTGGTTTACAAGTGAAATATTGAATTTAAGGATTCATCGCATTACAATCAATTAAATTCAATTGATATTTTTCTCGCTTACGTTACTTTTCTTTTTCATAAAGAGTATCAATAATTTCAACAGCTTTTCAAATCAACAAAAGGCAGAAAAACTCAAGGAAAATTCACTTCGCGTAAGCTTGTTCTTTTCTTGAAGTTCGAGATACAAAGTATTCATGAGTTCTGATGTCTACTAAATAAGCTAACTTGACAATACATTTTGAATCTTAAAAGTAGGAGGTATCCTGATCTTTGCTCACTAAAAGCATGAAAATCTCCTCTTTCAATATATTATATTGAGAGAGGAGATTTTCATGTTGAATAAAAAAAATGTTATATTAATTTCTCTCACATTGTTTTTTTTATCTCAGCTAAGCCTTCAAATATTCGAAAAACATGATCGCCATTCTTACTTGAGTTTCTTTCAGAGAAACTCTTTGTTAAATAATTTTTAAATGTGTACATTAATAAATTGGATTCTGAGGTTTTATCTTTAATGTGCAAAGGTTCATTAGTCATGAGTCTTAGTGTCTTATCATTTTTTTTTAATGTGGTTTGAGTTAGTGCGGTAGCATAGTGGTCAAAGTAACGGATTCGTGTCTAACGTGTTATAAGTTCGAGTCCAGAGCCTTTGAAGACCTGCCGTGTAGAGGAGGCCGCGTTGCATGTTTAATCTGTCGAGGCTCAAATCCTTCCGTTGGTGTGGTGTGAAAGTTAGGAGGGTGGTGCCTGCTCAGGTGTCGTCCTCGTCACTTGGCTATGATTCTAAATTACGAGGTCCTTCGCCTATAGCCCCCGTGCAGCTTTACAGTGCGACGTTTATGTAAATACCACTCACTTAATGTGGATTGAGGTTGTAGCACTTAGTAGGCCATTGATAGGGCGGAAATTGGCTTTGTTACGTAGTGAAAGTGTTTTTTTTTTACATTGAGCGAAACATGTAGTTTGATTTTTTTAAGTCTATTGTCAAAAAAAAAAGCCTTCAGATTAGAAAAAGATTCAATAGTTGCGGACAGTGGCGTAACGTACATCCCCGCATTGCGGGGAAGGGGGTGGCAAAGGCGGACTGACGCCATTAACGTAGATTTTCACAAAATTCGCTGTACGTTTTTTTTAATCCTATTTTTCATCGATTTTCCGGTGATCTGACGTCATAGAAAATGAAAACTTTTTTTGGCTCAATGGATATCTTTTTGATCCAATAACCAAATCAAAAAACATTTTGTTTGATTTGCTGCAAACTACGCGATATCCTTTACTGTGAGTTTTCTTTTTAAACCTAAATTACTAACAGACAAAACAAAAGTCAGATTGAGATTGTAATAAAACGCTAGGAAGACAAAAAAAAAATGCACTGTTATTATTATAGTATACTTTATATTAGCGAAAGGGGTAAAAAAAAGACATGATTTACTTTTTAAGCAAAACTTTTGGCGTCTTTAGTCCCTTCCTCATGTATTTCATTTTCAATTAGGGAAGTCGTAAATAACGTACATCTGTTATGCTTTTTTCACGGAAAATATATATTACTACGATTCTTATAGAATAGCATAGAGAGCATTTTAAATAATTATTTGGTCTAGATTTATGTTTGAGTATTCAAAATAAATAAATAAATAAAGCATAATAAGAAACGTTTCACAAAATTGTTTTTAGAACAGACATCTAAATTATTTTATATTCAATGCACTTGAATATATTTTTTTCTTTTTAAACATTTTGATCTCACGTCCAGTGGCGGCGCGAGACCTGAACATAATGTGGGCAAGATACATTTCGCGAGGCCCTCTGGTGGCGTAAGAAAATTGTTTATAAAATTTAAAAAAAACTATTTTTATTCATAAAGAAGAAAAAAACACTTTTTACTCGTATTTTTTTCGCACATTAAACAATAATGAAAAAAAAAGGAAAGAAATTGAGGAAACAGAAATTTTCTACTTTTAATTTTGCTGAAATCCTTAGTGATTGATTCGTAATTTATCTTAGATGCTATATCTGCTTCAATAGATAAAACTGCCAAAGCTGTGAAAGTCTTTCTTGATCCATTGCATTTCTTACAGAATTTTTTTTATCAGTTTTGATTTTAAAAAGCTCCTCTCAGCAGAAGCGGTACACTTACAGGTATTGTTAACAAAATTCGTAAGACAATGTAAATATTTGGGAAAATTTCTTTCATATTGTTCTCTATGACATGTTGGAGCATATGTTTCACGTCTGTAATGGCATTGGATAAATGTGTGATCATATTTTGTAATTCTTTAAAAATTCGTAAGGTTGGAAGTCACTGCTCTCACTTACTTGCAGGACTGTGTATAAATCTTCAGTTTTTTAGTATTTGCTCTTTTGGAATATTTTTTAACCTGTTTAAGTCATAGAGAAAACCAAAATTTTCAAAATGATTCAAAGACATAAATTTTGAATCCATATTGCTTATCACAGAATCAATCATGGAATAAAAAAAAGTCTGTTTCATTCCGGTTTTTGACAGACTCTATAGGTTGATCGCCGCCTTCATAATCAAACATTCTTTTCAGCTACCCTTGTATTTTAAAAATCTTTTGGCATATCATAACTGCTTTTCTCAGTACACTTACGAGCGTCAGACAAGCATTTTCCGAATCCAGTTTGTCTGTACTCTTTGATCCAGCAACAAAATGACAGCACATGTTCAAGAGTAATGCATAAATGGGCTTGTACAGATTGCTATAATCTGCTTATGGTATTGACACGCGTTAATAACTCCTACCATACATGTAATGATACGATAAATTCCAAACTGAACATTTCAATCACTGAGAGTGTCGGATTGTTCCGTTTGGTTTTTAAGTTTTCTATGCATTCAACAACATTATCAAATTGTAATAATGCGGCCTTCACCGCCTAGATTCTGCTTTCCTACTGCTTAATAGTAAGCTTTAATTTATTTTGATAATTTTCCAGCGTTTGCTGAAACTTGAAAATAGCAACAAAAAAAATCTTCTGAATAAAACCAAAAATATGTTTTTGTTGCCTCTGACGAATTAGCTGCTTCTACCAATAACAGATTCAAGCTATGACAACCGCTCTGGGATTTAAATTTAATATTCGAGTTTTAACTCCACTATTTATGCCTACCATATTTGCACCTTTGTCGTATCCTTGTCCACGACAGTTCTGAATATCTAAGACATTTTTTCTAGCTCTCCCAGTATTGCATTGTCAAATATTCTCCAGTCGTTTCAGTGACAGCAAAAAATCAGATCAAGTTTTCTCCTATACTTCCAGTTGATGTACTACAATACCTTAAGATGACCGACATTTGTTAAATTCTACTACAGTCGAGTAAAAAAGAATAATATTTTGCCTTTTTTCTCCCACTAATCACTTCACTTGTAACTGTGCTTGACATGATTGTGATTAATTTATTTTGAATATCGTGGCTTAGATAATGGTGTGTGCAAGTTCTTGATGTTGTTGTTAATGCCACCTGATCGGCAAAGGCCAGATCGAGGCCCACGAAATTCATCATGGCAAAGGGCTAAGTGACGCCTGTCGTTAGCAGTAGCTTTGGGCACCATGCAGGTGACAGTATGATTTGGCCCATTTCCATCCCCAATTTCAAGGGAGGACACACTGGGGTGGTCAGGGTTCTCCCACCCCTCTTCCCCTTCCAACAACCTCATGAGAAGACTTGTGGCTCGACGGCTGTTTAGAGTGCCTCCATGCCGCGAAGACACTATACGTTTACAAACATCCATGTCTTCTCCGGGATTCGAACCCAGGCCCTACGGCACAGCAGTCAGTGTCGCTAACCATTGTACCGGATAGGCGGCTGTGTGCAAGTTGTTTATTATCAAAGCGATTTATGTGTTTCCGTAACGTAGGATCATATTTAGATATCAATTTAAATAAGTCTATATGAAGTTTCCAGAATTCTTAGTGTCTTCGTCTGTTTTGAGAGATTCTCTATGACCTCTCTAAACACCAGATTATTATAGGCTAAGAAATTTATTATATCAATTATTCTCTCAACAAATTGTACCAATCTTTTTGAGATTCAAGAATTCGCTTTCGTTTTCTCGGTCAAATGTTTTTCCGTGCTTTAATCCCTTCTCTAATGTTGTCCATTGGAACATATAGGCCATATGTTCTTAAGTATTTTCATATTTGTGTGAAACATTACTTAAGTGTTTCCAATTCCAGCACTCTTCCTGTACCATTTGAGTTTGTGAATTGTCAAATATTCTGCACGGAAAACAAAAAAACTTTATTTTTAGAACTTGAATAAACCAAATAGCGACGACGTTGAATTTCACCATTATTTAGTTTTCTTGAGAAATGAAAATTGGAAAATGTCTATGATCATCATCTTTAGGATAATGTTCATCACTGTTATTTAACTGCTGTGTGAGACCGCTTTAAACCTGACCGGTGAGCATCTGTCATGGGAAACGTACACAATCCCGGGTCAAAACTGGAAAATGCTCGTTTCTCTACGTCACTGGCATCTCTGTTCATAGGCGAAGAACTAGCCACAATCCCTTCTTCTTGATTGTGACTTATATTACTTAACGTTGTGACGGATCTATACGCGGCACTACTAACCCCTTGGGGGTTCTTTAAGAAAAATAATTTTTTCAACCAACTTTCACCGAAGGTAAGAAAACGTGATTATGCAAATTAAGTTTATTATATAAATTCTGAATTCTCGTGAGTTTTGAGGGTTAGTGAAGGGAGAGTTCATGAAGTGAAAATCTAAGATTGTTAAATTGCGAATTGAAGATTACGAAAGTGAGGATCGCTCGGATGCGTGGTGATCAAGTCGACTGTTAGTGTACAAGGGCTCAGCTATAGGAATTTGGAAGTACAAGAGTTCAGCTACGGTGTTCTTATTTAAATAGAAGTTAGAGAGTAAATTGTTAGACGCGTCCGAATTAGAAACGAGATAGTTTAAGTTATCGTAGAAATTAGTTGAATGTCTGTAAATATTATCCCCATTGCCAACTGGTCTCACCTTCGCGCTCTAAATATTGACCAAACTATCTTAATGGACTAAATTCATGACGGTCACATGATAATATAAACACGTGTTCTACATTGAATTCAAAACGGACAATAAACTATATAGCTCGTACTTTTTATTCTATTTGTAAAACTTAAGTAAAATTTCAAATTGTATAGTTTGGTAAAGATGCTCAAGAGTTATAAAAAGAAATTTCAGCAAAAAGATTTTAAAATTAAAGAAAAAAAAGTCTTGTTTTATACATGTACTTTTAAATAAAGTGACAAATATTAATTTTTTTTAAAAAAAAGTTTCTGTAAAAAGCGTAATTTGGCAACAACGAAGTGCATGAACTGATTTGCTGAAAATAGATAATTGCATTTATCGTGACTATGACGTCGCATGTGTTTTTGAACTTGATTGGCTAAAAACACGTGATTTAAAATTATCATGTTATTATGACGTCACATGAATTTAGTCCATTGGATTATTATTGTGTCTGTGTTAATTTTTGTGACAAATAAACGATTTTAGTGAATCATGTCGTCTGATCAATTAGTTGCTCCCACACTTCTAGCCGGGTCCGAGCGAAGACAAAGGGGTATGAGGGAAGTAGGAATAGTCCCCCATATTACAACGTGAACACAGAAATCACAACGTCAAATTATGATTGGCAAACTTCTGATCCTATTTCTATTTCCAATTTTCGTCTTTCAGTATCGATAGTCGGTGCACTGGCGTAACTTCCAAATTCAAAGGAGACTCGAATACGAATAAATGTTATTGAGAAGTCGAAGGAACCGATTAATTTGATTCTGTACTGCCAGATTCAGTCTGGCTAAGAAATTTCAGCAGACCTGGACTTTAAATCTGGTTGGATACAACTCTTTCCGCTTTTCTTTTTCTTTTTGCTGCATCAAATTTCCTTTTTCTCCCTTTATCTTTATCTCTTTCAGTGCCTAAGCCTGGCATGATTGATAAATTATGAAAAATGCCCAGTACCACTATTATTTATTGTCACATCAAATACTTTGAAAATTTAAAATATGTTATAGAAACATGAAGCGAGACTGCGTCTGCATGCGATGCTTTAATTGGCTTCCTAATGATGGGAAGTCCCAAGCTATGCCTCGTCTCTGACCAGAGAATCAACATGCGACAGCAGCTTAACTCCGGCTAATGTTGCCAGACTAAATGTGAACGAATGAGCGGAAATGACAAAGTTAAGAAATTTTTAATAAAAGTAAATGGAAAACAATATTTTCATGAATTATTTGTTCACATGTTTCCATGCACCGATAAATAAAATATATTTTTTTTAAAAAAAGTCGATGTATCAAATTTTCGATATCTTATATCGAAAAACAGATATAATTGAGAATTTTCAAATTTATAAAATAAAATTAAAAAAACCCTGTGGGTGCATTTTGGATTTTCCTTTCTTTTCGTTAAATTTATTTCGGTTTTGAGGCGCGAGGCCGTAGGTAATGGCCCCCACCCCCCACGCCTTACGCCGCCTCTGCTCACGTCTTCTCGCATTCAATTTTGGAACTATTATTTTTTATCGGAATTTAATATTCTTGTTCATTTCCTGGTATTTTGTTATGAAGACAAGAAGAAACGCGGTGATTCTCAAAAGCGAAAAATTCGAAAGGACAATGAGTAGAGCAAATATACAAAATTGGATAGCTTTTAAAAATCTGCAAGCACATCGTCTTGTGCAAGTGTTATTGTTATGCCAGAGAACCTGATGAAGAAATTCTGGAAGTGAAAATTAATCCACAAGAAAAAAAAAACTGTTTTGGCCACTTCTCAGCTAATGATGATACTCTTCTAAAGCAGAGGTTCCCAAACATTTTTGACTCTAAGATCCCCTTGCCATGGTATTCGGTTTGGGTTAGACCCTGCAAACCTAATATTGAATTTTTGCAAATTTATTAACTGAAATGTCTTTTTGACAGCTACTGTAGAGCTATTTACTTTAAAAGAATAAAATTTCTTTCCCGTAGGGATGTATAGTTTTTAAAACTTAAGAAGCACATGTTTTTTTTTAAATTTAATTAATACATAAAATAACTGAACAACAAGAAAATGCCTTCAATGGGAGGGATGAATCTGGTGCTTTAATAACAAATTTTCAACATTTGGTATTAATCTCTTGTCAGGTTTCACCCTAAATCTCCTTTGTTAGTAGTGACCAGTCTCCCCCTCCCTTTTTTTGTTTTGTTTTGGGGATTGGGTACAGCGTTAAAACTCCTCACCTGGAAGAAAAAAATTAAAAAAGTTTTTCTCCGACATTCCATGATTTGGGACAAATAACAGGTATGTCTTTTTAAAGCCAATATTGCTTGTATCCGTTTCTAATCTTTACTTTAAGATCTTCGATAAAGCTTATTTCAATCAGTTCCTATTGTAATATTTTTTTTCCAATATGACCATATGAATTGATTGTCCACTGTGGTTTACCTTAATCAAAGCATTCTCAAACCTAGTTTCAAAATCTGAATAAAGGGCAATTAAATGCTGAACTTAGACTGAAACGTCCTGACAGGTTGTCTGCGAAAAGTTGAGAGAAAAAAATTCACGACCTCCAATATTATACTGCTTTAGCTTAATTCTGGGAAGAAATGCTAAAATGGTCCTTGTTTTAATAAAATTTATGCTTTCACCTTATAACTGCAAATTCACTTCATTAAATTTGGTAAATTAATCTATAATATATATATATATACATTATATATATATACACATATATGTATATATATATTTTTATTATATTATATTTTTTATATATATATATATTATATATATATATAGGTAAAATCTGGTTTCCACTTGATTAAATTTTCTTTTAAAGTCACGATCTGGTTTAATAAGAGCCACTCTCATAGACCCCCATTTACACCTCATGGAGCCCCAAATTATTTTTCGCGTACGTGGACTCCTTGCAGATCGTCATAGTCCCCCGGGGGACCGATATTGAGCACTTTGGGAATCACTGAACTAAAAAGTAAAGGAGTCGGAAGATGATGAAAACGAAAAAACAGACTTGATTAGAAATGATTTTGCACATTATGTAGGAACGCCCATAGATACAGATTTAGGGGAACAAAATTTAAAATTTGCCCCATGTCAATCAGATGTGGCCGCGGAAGCCAAGTGGTCTAGGCATTGGATCGTGGCTAGCATGTCATGAGTTCGATTCCAGTACCACTGAAGACCCGCCGTGTAGGGAAGCGATGCACGTTAAATCTGTCGAGAGCTCAAACGTCCTCCATTGGTGTGGTGTGGTAGTTAGGAGAGGGGGGTGCCAGCTCAGGTGTCGTCCGCGTCACTTGACCATAGTTCAAAATTACGCGGACCGTCCCCAAAAGCCCTCGTGTAGCTGAATAGTTGGGACGTTAATATTCACTCACTCACTCATGCCAATCAGAAGACTATTTCCATAAAGATGCCTAGGGAAGGAGCTTTTCATCATCATATTATAATTTCGTTTCCAGGGCAGGACAAAAGATCGAACGGAAATGGTTGTACTATTCAACGCGACAGCATGCTGTTCACTGCCAGGTATGTTGGTTTTCCGCTGATAATGCAAATATGAATTTTAAAGAAGCCTGGTGTGAATGACTGTCAAGGAATATAAAACAAGTAATATAAAAAAAATAAAGTCAATTCTTCTTAGATCAACAAAGAAAAAAGTTTTTAATTTAGATTTTATTTCTAAGAAAATACACTGCGGCCACCGTAAATGCAACACCCTGAAGGAAGCATGCAAATAACATGAAATTTACAACATGCATTAGCGGAGGTGAGATATAAAAATGATTTGAATTTCAGCGCAGACACACATCACGCACGCCTGTGGCGCCACCTCAAAGCGCTATTTAAGGCCTAGAGATTTCGACGATTTCAAGTTAGGCAATTGTGTTTTTCTTGTGGTTTTTTTAAAAAACGATCAGTTATGTCTCGTAGAAAACAGCGATCAGCTTTTGATCAAGTATCCGAGTTCGACAGAGGTAGGATAGGGGCCTACCGAGATTGTGGATTACCTTTCAGGGAAATCGGTAGTCGTGTTGGACGAAACCAAACAACTGTAATGCGGATATGTGGCCGTTGGATGCAGGAGGGTACGACGGACCGACGTGGTCAATCGCATCCACCTCAGTGCACCACATCACATGAGGACAGGCAAATTGTGCGCATGGCAGTGACGGATCGCTCAGTCACATCACGAACCATAGCACAGCACATTGAGTCTGTAACGCATCATTCAGTGTCTGGCGCGTACTATTCGACGTCGTTTACAGCAGAGTGGTCTGTCTGCAAGACGTCCAATGCTTGGTCTACCCTTGACGCAGAACCACAGACGTCTCCGCCGCCAATGGTTCGATGAAAGAAGGATGTGGGAGGCAGAATGGAATGAAGTTGTCTTTACTGACGAGTCACGCATCAGTCTGCAACACCACGATGGTCGGATTCGAGTCTGGAGACACCGTGGAGAGAGGATGCTGAACAGCTGCGTTGTGCACCGCCACACTGGTCCTGCACCGGGTATTATGGTATGGGGCGGTATTGTATATCACTCTCGCACTCCTCTAGTACGCATTGCCGGTACTTTAAACAGCCAGCGCTACATCTCCGAGGTGTTGGAGCCAGTTTTGTCCTTCCTTACCTTCAGGGCTTGGCCATATTTCAACAGGATAATGCGCGACCACACGTGGCACGCATTGTCCAAAGATTCTTCGTCAATCACCAGATTGAATTGCTTCCCTGGACGGCTTGCTCTCCGGATCTTTCGCCGATAGAAAACATGTGGTCCATGGTTGCTCAACGATTGGCCCAGATTACACCCCCAGCTGCCACACCAGATCAACTTTGGCAACGTGTGGAAGCTGCTTGGTCTACTGTACCCCAAGAACACATCCAAAGTCTCTTTGAATCAATGCCGAGGCGTGTGGCAGCGGTGATCTCGAACAATGGCGGCTACTCTGGCTACTGATTCTGGCAGAAACCACACTTCACAGAAGTCTATAAATTTAATCATTTGATACTTGCTCAACGTGTTATCCACAAAATAAATTTTGTTGTGCTATCTCTTGTCTTTCTTGGTGTTGCAGGAACCACACTTCACAGAAGTCTATATATTTAATCATTTGATACTTGGTCAACGTGTCATCTACAAAATAAATTTTGTTGTGCTGTCTCTTGTCTTTCTTGGTGTTGCATTTACGGCGGCCAGCAGTGTATTATTTAGAATGAAAAAATAACCTGAAAATGAATTTTTTCCCAGCGATGTATACGCTTCTACTGATGGTATATTTATTCCTAATTTTATATCCTGCTAAATATCTTGTAGATGAGAAATGATATAATTTTTTTCTCCCATATAAAAGTAAAAGTAATTTATTAAATTAATTAATGAATTAATACTTGAAAAAACTGTATTCACGCCAAGTACATCTGCTACAAGAAAAAATGTATTTGAACGGGAGTGGATATGTAAAAAGTAATCTATTAACGATTGAAAATTTGAACAAGATATATAAAAATATAGGAAGAGTGTGAACTAATAGTAGAGGAATTGAAAAAAACCGAAGAGCATGAAAATTCAAAAATTCACATCCAAGCATGTCGCGCATATGAGATCAGGAAACAAAATAAAACCGTGGATTTATTTTTGAAATGCAATTTTATATAGAAGTTAATAAGGTGAGCCAAATCTTATGAAGAATCCTTTTCGGGGACATCGAGAAACTCGAGATTCAACTCAAAGAGGAAACTTATTTACTCTTGACTAAATATGGCCCTACTCTCAATGTTTATTTGTGAGAAAAAGAATTCTAAAGTACCTTAACCCGAAAATTCAAAATGAACTTATTGCTATTATAGGTTCAAGAATAAAAGAAAATATTGTTAAAAATAAAGGAAATGTTCTTTTTTCTCTATTATTCTGGACAAGACGCGGGCTATTTCAAAAAAAGAAGACCAATTAATAAGATATGTAACAACTGATATTAATGATAATAATTATAAAAGCTTTTGGTTTGGCCAAAAAAGAGCAAGATGAGAAATAGGAAGCCTCAGCGATTAAAAAACTCACGGAGAAGTTTTAATTTGTTTTCCCGCTAATTTTCCAAAGTCAAATTTTACAAAGCATAAATTTAACATCAAAAGCATTACAATCTTCAAAAATACAACCTCTGACAATAAAGTTCGGTGAATAGTCCTACAACATTAACGTAGATAAAATATTAACGAAAGTTACCTTACTGTCCTTCGAGAAATACTCACCTCCCATAACTATGCATCGCTGAGATCTGCTATACGTATCGTGGAAACTTTGCAAGAAGTCTTCTTTTGGGATAGAGTTCAAAAGCCTCCTCACGTTTCGTTGGATGTCAGGAATATCGTCATATCTCTTTCCTTTCAAAGCGAGTTTGAGTCTTTAGACTAGATCTGGGGAGTATGGTAGAAGTTTAATTGGCACCTCCACCCTTTTTTTGTTTTTTGCCAGGAACTGTTTGGCGACATTGGCTGTGTGAGGGAGAGCATTGACGTGAACAAAAAAAAACCATGAACCTTGTTGTGCGTACTGTTATCATACCCTACGCAACCTCCACGTTTTTCTCATCGCTAAATACTGGGTAACGATTTGTCGCATGGATTCACTATTAATCCGCAGTTCATCAGCTATCATGCGCACAGTTAACTGACTATCTTCGTGATTAATTTCCTTACTTTCTCAGTGTTTTCGTCACTGACGGAAGTCGACGGTCTCTCAGCAGCAGTTTCCCGACCTTCTCGAAAACGGTTGAACTACTCGTGCACACACTTCATGGGCAGTGTTTGATCTTATCACGTACCAGCATCGCATTAGTTTCTTTCGGTGTCTTGCCAAGCTTAAAACAAAACTTTAAATTGATCTTTTGTTCCTTTATTTTCCTGTTCTCAGTTAAGAACCAACGCACTAAATAAGCACTTTGTAAAACAAGTCTTACATGGAACATAAACGATGCTCAACTTAACAATGGTGGGTGCAGATGGTCAACATCAGTCACTACGCATGTGCAACGTTTTGTTTCACCAGTGTTGCCAGATCGGCCGTTCTGACTTTATTCACAGAACTTTATTGTCAGAGGTAGTAGATTTGGAAAACGCCAAGACCATGTTTAGCTAACTTCTATCGAGAATAACAGCTTTGTTATTATAAAAGCTTTCGGTTTGGCCAAAAAATGGGGTATCACTCCAGAGTTTGAATAAAAGAGACATAGGAAATTTGACAGTTTCTGGATGATTTCAATGCTGATGAAAAACTGCAAGATAGAGAATGATTATTGAGGTGAATGTTTTTAAGGCCAATGTTGATATTATTACTACACAATTAAAAAAATCACTTTAAAAGTATGAACGACTTTTACAAATCAATCAGTGTATTTACCCCAAAAAATATTGTAAGCATTACAAATGATCTCTTATATAATAATGTCATTAATCTTCAAATAGTATATAGCCTAGACCTATCTAGTGAATTTCCAAATCAAATTATGTCTCTAAAAGCAGTTTTTAGTGAGAATTTAACTAAGCTGAATTCGATAAATGATTAAGGTAATTTTTTTGATGATTCAAAAGAAATTTATACAGCACCAAGTTTACCAGATTAATGTTTTGCAATTTTATTGTTTTAGACCAGAGGTTCCCAAACTTTTTTTCCTCATAGACCCCTTGACAGGTTTTTCGGTTTTGGGTAGACCCTTACTTATCTAATATTAAATTTTTGCAAATTCATCAACTTAAAGCAGCGTTTCTCAAACTGTGGGGTGTGCCCTTTAGGGGGGGGGGGCTTGATAACTCTAAGAGGGGGGCGAGAGAATTTTGGAAGCAAAGGATTATTTGAGAAAAATTATTAATTTACTGAAAGTAAACAAAATGCATTCTGACATAATAAAAAAATTTAATTAACATTGATGTAATACACTTATAAATTTATCACTACTGCTTAATGTATTTTATAATTAATTTAACAATACTAAGTTTAGAACGAATTTAATAATTATCAGTGACCCCCCTGGGCTAGTTAAATATAAAATTATATACAAAATTTTTGCTTATCTTGATTATTTGTACAGTTTATAAATAAACCCTTCACTGCCGATTAAAAGTTACGCGATTCGCTCCCCAATGCTTACGTTTTCCACGTAGGCGCGCATATGTGATGTATTGGGGAAGGGGAAGAAAAGGAATAGAAAATAAGGAAAACCCTTGATATAAGTCAATCCTTCACAAACACTGTCAAAGTCCGTTTATTGCATTTCAAAGCTTTCGGAATAATTTTATGGATAGTGAAAATAGGGGGCGGTAGGCCTAAATGCGGCGGGATGCCGGCAATAAAAAATAACGTCGATAGAACTCAAATGAGAGAAAGAAAACTTTAATCCAAAACAAACAAAGATTTATTAAAATTAACATAGGTAAATAGTAATAACAATGTAATAATGAATTTCAGAATTAAAGTAACAGCAGACAAAGAGGCACTTAATATGAAAAGAGACACTTTCGTACGACTGGGATGGTACGTCCGCTCGGTATGAGTGAAGTCGTAGAAGTGATAAGTTGTAGGGGGCGCGACAAGCGACAATAGCAGAAGTGTACAAGGTACCAATATCCCGGCCCCCTTTGAAATACTTATTTCAACATTTACATGTATACAAGCAAATTTTTGCATAAGAAATATGGTTACAAAAGATTAATATGCAGGCAAGTTCACTCAATTTTACATACATGAGCTATTACACAACATGAATGAATAACTAAGTTTAAAAAATATATATATAACATAGCACAAAATAATAATAAAGAATAGAGAAAACACATTTATCAGTTGGGCAAATCAAATATAAATGCAAACAATAATGGTAGCAATATATAAATGTCAAAATTATAATTATAAATACACATTTTTATTCAATAGGCAAGATGCAGATATCTCTGATATTCCTTTTAATTATTTTTCCATCTGGGAGTTTAAGATTAACAACCCTTATTTTGTTGTCATTACCATAAAAACCTTCTAAAATTCTACCAGTAAGCTATTTGGTACCAGGAAGTGATTCATTCTTAATCAAGACGAGAGTACCTATTTCAACATTATTTTTACTGAATCTCCATTTGCTCCTTTCTTGTTAATTATTTAAATAATTTCTTTTCCAAACTTTTAAGATCTGCTGGGATAGCCAATTAACTCTTTGCCATCTGGTTAATCTATTTTCTTTAACATTAATTAATTGGGGCTCTACAATAGCCGTAACAAGTCGACCAATTAAAAAGTGACCAGGTGACAAAGTTTCAAAATCATCAAAATCGGATGAAAGTGGTGTTAGGTGTCTCGAATTTAAAACAGCTTCAATCTCGGCTAGTAAAGTAATAAACTCTTCTAGAGTCAAGTTCGAATTTCCTGCTACACGTTTTAATTGAGTTTTAAAGGACTTAACACCCAATTCCCATAATCCACCAAAATTTGGAGACCTTGGAGGAATGAAATGCCAATCTATATGTTCGCCATTAAAATAACTGATTAATGCTTCATCAGGAGCTTTAACTAAATCATGCAATTTTTTTAATTCAACATTTGCCCCTACAAATGTCTTCCCATTATCAGAAAACATCCCTTTAGAACTCTTACCTCTTCTTCCGAAAAATCTTTTTAAACAAGCAATGAAAGCATTAGAAGTAAGGTCGGAGACAAAATCCAAATGAATTGCTTTAGTTGATAAAAATACAAATATTGAAACATATACTTTATTAAGAACTCCTTTACGCTGATTTTTAAATTTAACCATAAATGGACCACAGAAATCAACTCCACAATTATTAAATGTATATGAGGGAGTAACCCTTTCTTTGGGGGGGGGGGCAAATCACCCATTATTTGATTGGATAAAATGGGTTTGTTTTTAAAACAAATGACACAATTATGTACAACTCGTCGTGTCAGATTTCTGCCATTAAGTGGCCAATATTTTTGACGGACATGATATATAGCAAATTATTTGAACCAACATGAAGGTATTTTACATGGAAATATTTTATGATCATTAAAGTTACAACATGTTTACTAGGTAATACAATAGCATATTTTTGATTTTTTGATAAAGGTGAATTTTGTAGCCTTCCACCTGCTCTAATAATATTATTGTAATGACTTCAATCAGCTTATAAATTCACAATTTTATTACTAGTAAAGATTAACTAAGAACACTCATTCCGAGATTGGGATCACAGTCTCTGTAATGGTAATAGCAGCCAAAAAAAGTCCTTCGCTGTCGACTATAATCGCAGATGCAGGGTAATAGCAGCCAAAAGTCCTTCGTTGTCGACTATAATGGCTGATGCAGGGTAAAAGCAGCCAAAGTCCTTCGCTGTCGACTATAATCGCAGATGCAGACGCCGTGAGTTTCTCGCTAGATCGCTCGAGAGGCCTCTAAGCGGTTCTCTCTCCATCTCCCTTCAAAATCTCACGCCGCGCCTTTTAAAGCCCAGGTTGCTCCCGATTCCTCTTTTCGGCTCTCCTTTGTTCCTTGTCTGTCGGCTTCTCAAACGTGGGAAAATTTCCGACCCAAATGTCGGGTGACGCCTCCAGTCCCGCCGTCGCCAAGGATGCGTGGGAAACAGAAATTCCACACAGGCCGGGGAATATGTCCACTCCCGGATTCTGAGGAATGGTCGTGGGAACAGAGGTCAGAAATGTTGACCCCCCCCCATTCTGGCCACTTTTTCCCAGCAATTTAGGAAAGGAGAGCCGCTACATCACATTATTTTCATCAATAAAGCAGTTTAATGAAGCTAACTTACTGCTACGGTGAACTGACTCACCTCTCAGGAGATCTTTTATTTCATTACTAAATTCTGCTTTTTGAACTGATTTTATGAGCCAAAGTTCGGCTTGATTGATCTCTTTAAGAGACAAAGAACCCGAAACCCGTTCATCCTTTAAAGATCTGGCATTCAGCAGGAATCTGAAAATAAAACTAATTACACGAATTAGTTTACAATAATTATTGGTTATGGAAAGTATATTGCTACAGAAATCAAATTCACTGGAGAGAAATAAGTTTTTGGATGGGGAGGGCTTTTAAATTCCTTTTTTATTTCACAGTCATTAATGTTCTCCAAAACTTTATCGTTTGTAAGAATAGAAGGATCAGGACCTTTCCACTACAAAGACGAGTTAAGTAAATCTAAAACATTTAAACCTCTGGACACGAGGTCTGCAGGATTATTTTCAGAAGAAATATGTTGCCAGTAAAAGTTCTCAGTCAACTCTTGTATCTTTGCAACTCTGTTGGCTACAAAGGTTTTAAGCAGGTGAGGTGGTGTCTTAATCCAGCTTAACGCTATTGTAGAATCTGAGAACAGAATTACTTGAGAGAGGTTTATTTTTAAGGCAATTATAACCTTTCTCACTAGCTTGGAAAGCAGAAGACACGCTGATAGCTCTAACCTGGGAATGGTTAAAGTCTTCAGAGGTGCTACTCTGGATTTGCTGCACAGAAGGTGACTATGTCGGTCTCCGATGTTGTTAATCATAGACACATAAGTAAATGCACCAAATCCCTTCTCTGAAGCATCACTAAATCCAAAAAGAATTATGCTTTGTAAATTTTCTGAAAGTACAAATCTTGGAATTCTGAGTTCTTCCAAAACAGGTAAGGATTGCACAAAAGAAGCCCACTCTGAGGCAACAGGAACCGGTAGTTTTTCCTGCCACTCTAATTTTAAAAGCCATAACTGCTGCATAAAAAAATTGGCCTTGCTGATCCCAGGTCCTAGGAGACCAAGTGGGTCAAATATACGTGCGATCTGGAAGAGCACATCTCTCTTTGTAAAGATATTACTGGTCGAGGGAGAAACTTTAAAGTAAAAGGTATCAGAAGAACTATTCCACAACACACCCAAGGGTTTCGTCATATTTTCCTCAGAAGATTCATCGAAGTGTAAATCGGGAAAATCATTTGTGGAATGTGAAAAACACCACTTGTGAAGAGACATTCCAGCGCTTTTAAAGAGCTGAGTGAGTTCAGTCTTTAGTGTGATTCCAGTTCATTCAAACTGGAGCACCCACTTAAAAGAGATGTCATCCAAATAAACGTCTTGTAGAACGATGTCAGCAGCTCTGGGAAAGTTTTCCCTTTCATCAAGTGAAAGTTGCTTTAACACTCGTGTGGAAAGGTAACATGCAGGTGTAGTTTCATAAGTTACAGCTTTTAATTTAAAAATTTGGACAGGTTCATTCAGACCTTTTTTCCAAAGAATTTTTTGAAAATGTCTCTGACGGGGATGAATCTCTATTTGCCTAAACATATGACTAATGTCACAGCTGAAAAAATAGGCATGCTTTCTGGCATGGAGCATTATAGAAAAGAGATCATCTTGAATAACGCCGCCTTTACACAACACATCGTTAAGAGAAATATCAAGGTTAGTTTTTTGCGAGCCGTTAAAAACTACTCTCAAGGGACGAGTGCGATTTCCGACTCTTAGCACGCCGTGATGAGGAAGAAAGAATCCTTCTTCTGATGTTATATCATCCATGTTTGTGATATCTTCCATGTGATCTAAACTGAGATATTCGTCAATGAATTGCGTGTAAAGATTCTTTAATTTAGGATCGCGGTCTAGGCGTTTCCATAATTGATCAAGGCGTTTAGAAACAATGGATCTGGAATCCCCTAAATTAACATTTTCCTGGATATTTTCCTTGAATGGTAGAGAAACAGAATATCTGCCACAAGGTTTTCTAAAGTGAGTTCTTTCAAAGTGATCTTCACAATAAGAAAGCTCATCACTAATAATAGGTTGCTCTTCAGAAATATTTTCTGTTTCCCAGAAAGAGCGTAAAGTTTTATCTAAAGTGTTCCAACCTTTAGAAAGAAAACAATGTTTAAAATAACACGGTTCGTCAATGTACGATCCCGTGACAACAAATCCAAATTTAGATTCAACTAATCTAAAATTACTATTTGAAACTCGAATTTGTTGAGGTCCAAATATGTCGAAGAAGTGTTCACTCCCAATCAAGCAAGAAATTTCAGATGGCTGATTAAAATCTTCATCTGCAAGAATACATCCTTGGGGAATGACCAGATCTGAAATATTTGTTTTTTTTGTTGGATGTACTTTTATTATTTCTGGTGTGAGAAACACATTGCCGTCTAAATTAAATGTTTAATCTAAATCAGAAACAGACGCTTTTGACATGTAATTTATTTTTGCTAAGGAATTATTCAAACCTTGTACTGTCGAATTTGTTTTTATTTTATTCAATCCCACGTACTCATCTACCCGAAGAGTAAGAAAACTGTTCTCGGAAGCAGAGTCGAAAACGCATCTGACTTTCAGTTTCCCAAGTGGACCGTACACAAAGATCACTGCACTTGGACAGACGATCGGAATGCGGAAACGGCTTATCACTTGCATCAGTTGTAGGTCACTGCTTCTTAGATGCGCACGTGTTTTTCGTGAGCTCCCGATGACCCACGGGGATAGTAGATGACCACCCCCGGAATCAACTTTCTGATCGATGAGAAACACCTGACTCCCCAGCGGACTAGAAATACCGATCTTCTACAACATATTGAGCTGTTTATGCTCAAAGCAAGAAATATTTTTCTCAAATAAATGAGCCGTCTTCTGCTCATTCCCAGGATCCCACTACTGCAACCCCACCGGAACCCAAGATGGACTGGAACACTGAGAACGAACAACTCCCAGAACCTCCCTGGAATAACAGCCCGACTGAAATACTACTTAAAGACCCAAGCCTGACGAAGGAATATACAGACCCCTGCAAAAGACACCAAGACTTGGAAGCACTCATTGGCCATATTCTGAAACGCAGAGAATTCCTCGCTACAATAATACAACAGGTACAGGAAGGCCATACAAGCTGGGATACGAACTTCATAGCCCAGAGACTGAAGGACATTGAAGACCTACACAGAACGTGCCAATGTGCATTGGGTAAGTTAGCTTTGTCTTATCCTTGCCCTCACACTGATTGCCACCGTCATACACGAGATGGTGATGAATTCGCCAGACAACTTACGGACGAGATAGAGAATTACCCCCCCCCCCTTCCAAATAAGTAAAGTTAGTAAAAAGAAAACTGATAAGGAAGGTTTCACCTCCCCAACCAAAACTAAAAGAGTAAAACTAACCGATCACCCCAACATTAGTACTGATAACCCAATTCCGCTATCCAATAAGTTCGACGCTCTCGCAACAATGGATACCGACCCCCCGATAACTACCCAAGAACAAATACCCACCCCCAAAATCCCTCCAATTATGCTCAAATACGAAACAAACTACTCCAACTTAACAGCCGACCTACTCTCAAAGTACCCCGATTTAATTTTTAAACTTGCCGGAGACTTCTTAAAAATCTTCACTTCGAACCCAGAACATTACAGACAAATTACAACTTACCTAACAGAAAAAGGACATCAATACTATGATCCCCCCCCTTGCCTCCCGCCCCAGAAAAATCGTTATAAAAGGACTCCCGATATCCACTGATATCGATGACATAAAAGACGAACTTACAGACCAAGGTTTCACTGTTATAAAGGTGGCCCAACTCACAAAATCAAAAACAAAACATAAGCTTCCCATGTTCATGGTGGAGCTTACCGCAAAACCCGACTCCCCCGACATCTTTAAATTAAAGACTTGCTGCCACTTAATGGTAAAAATTGACACTTTCAACAGACGGCCGGGGATTACTCAGTGTTACAACTGTAACCTGTTTAATCACTCGTCCAAATACTGTCACATGCGCACTAGATGCTTAAAATGCGGACAACAACACAGAACCAAAGACTGTGAAATTAAAGAAAAATTAGAAAAGCCAACATGCATCAACTGCAAAGAAGTGGGCCACCTGGCCAGCTCATTTAACTGCCCCAAATACCCCCAAATCAAAAAGAAAACCGAAAAAGCCCAAAACCCAAATGAAAACAAAAATACATTCCCAGCAAATAAGGACGCGGTAAAGGATTTTTCCTATGCCAACGCCCTCCAAGGAAAAAATTCAACACACAACGAAACCCCACAACCCAACACACAGACAACAACTCAAAATCAAAATTCCCCTCACCCCACTGATACCGAAAACGCAAATGAAAAGCCCTTTGGAATAATGGATGCAGTCTTCGAAATTAAAAAACTCTTCACTGATTACCCATTCCTTCTGGAATTGGGGAAGCAGTTGAGAGCGGTAAAGGGAAAAGATAGGATAAATGTGTTCTATGAGCATGTTATGCGAAATTACGAGTAGTTCATTCTACTCCTTTTCAAAAAGTAAAGATAAACCCTAAACCACGCCCTCGGGCGCACTCGAGCTTCCTATGGGAGCCGAGTTGCCCGACAAATAGGATAGCTTGCTCTCCTACTTCTGAAGATTTTACCTTCCGGGCCATGTAGAACCACCTGACTTTTCCCCAAATTTCCAGATCACCCATTGACACCCAGACACCTCCCCCCCCAATAAAAAGTTTCTTTAAAACACCACATATAGAAATATCATTTCAAATATTTTTAACAAAAAAGGGCAAACTATAAGACAAAAAGCTAACCACCCAATTTGAAAAGAAAGGGAGATTATGATCTCGACAGAGATCGAGCGCTCCAATTTGTATTGTAAACACCTGTTCTTAGATCAAACCCTTTCTTAGATTCTTACACCCCCCCCCCGACAAAAAGATTTTTATCTCATCCTACATATGGAAATATTTACATTTAAAGTTTTAACAAAAAGGGCAAACTATGAGACGAAATCTTACCACCCAACTCGAAAAGAAAGGAGATTATGTCTCGACAGAGATCGAGCACTCCAGCAAATGTTCAACACCTGCACTTGGAAGCATTCCTTTCTCAGACCCCCATGCAACACCCTTTTTCTTTGCGGCTAAGGTTATTGCCCGGGTGGAGGGTTCAAAGGTCACTTCTCCGGAGGAAGGTTCAAAGGTCACTTCGCTCCCCACAGTGGTAACCGCTTTCTTTTTAGAGTGGGGTAATTTCGTTTCACACAATAAAATATTATGCATTGCATTCACATTATTATCTCTACAATAAACACAGCTATATGAACTTGAACAGTTAATTTTAATGATTAGATGATAGGCATCGTACACAAAGGCGATTATTTTTTACAAATTCTTTTCTTTGTTGAATAGAAAGATTTTTAAATTTGATACATTTATACAAATGATGAGAGGAATTACACTCAGGAATTAAACACATTTTATTTTTTTCATGCTTTGAAAGAAAAGTGTTTGACCTGGTAGAAATTTTCCCATTTGCAAAGTAAGCATTTTTATAACTTATTGGGTTACTTTTTGTACCAGAATCTGTTTTACGAACAGATTCTAATTGGATGCATCTAGTTTCCAAAAATGAGAAGAAATCTTGCAAACTAGGCACTTCTGTTGTTTTTAAATTTAGTTGAAATAGTCTTTGCGATTCCTTATCGATTTTAGAGTTCAACATATGCAATAAAATAGCATCGGAAAGAACATTGGAATCCATTTTTAGGTTTTTTAAGGAGCGCAGATGACTTCGCACTGTATATATTAGAAATCGTAATTGGGCAGGATTCTCACTTTGGATTTTAGGCACCGAAAGTATTTCGGATATGTGGATATCCACAAGTGCTCTTTTATTTTCATAACGATTTCTTAAAGCATCCATAAGTGATTCAAATGAATCTTGATCACTTTGGATAAGCGAAGCATCGTTCTTCAGCGCACTTTTTAAGTAACATAATTTTTGAGTATCATTTAAAGATGAATTGTTCCCAATTACATTCATAAATTGGTTTTTGAACAACTCAAACTCTTGGAATTTCCCATTGAATGTAGGCAAAGGTAAATCCGGTAATTTTATATTGTTTTTACTTATTTGATTATCATTTTTAGCATTTTCCTTTTTAAATGGACATAAAATTATCTGAAGGCTTACCTCCAGTTGTTGAGCTTCTTCTTCGAGATCCATTGTAATTTCCAAAGCATCTTTGAGGTCCACTTGTTCGGGTAAATCACAGTAGGATTGTTTGAGTTCATTGATTTCTTTTATTATTTCCTTCACGGTACTTAATTTATTATCCAGTTTAATCAAATCCGCATTTTCATCATTTGATAGTTGAAAAGTATTTAGGAAATTTGAACACCTAACAATTTTACTTTTATAAGTGCCTCGTTGTCTATTAAGAGAAGTAAGCGACATTTTGAATGCTGTCGCTCCGTTTAAGACGGACCAATGAAAATAGGGGGCAATAGGCCTAAATGCGGCGGGATGCCGGCAATAAAAAATAACGTCGATAGAACTCAAATGAGAGAAAGAAAACTTTAATCCAAAACAAACAAAGATTTATTAAAATCAACATAGGTAAATAGTAATAACAATGTAATAATGAATTTCAGAATTAAAGTAACAATAGACAAAGAGGCACTTAATATGAAAAGAGACTCTTTCGTACGACTGGAATGGTACGTCCGCTCGGTATGAGTGAAGTCGTAGAAGTGATAAGTTGTAGGGGGCGCGACAAGCGACAATAGCGGAAGTGTACAAGGTACCAACATCCCGGACCCCTTTGAAATACTTATTTCAACATTTACATGTATACAAGCAAAATTTTACATAAGAAATATGGTTACAAAAGATTAATATGCAGGCAAGTTCACTCAATTTTACATACATGAGCTATTACACAACATGAATGAATAACTAAGTTTAAAATATATATATATAACATAGCACAAAATAATAATAAAGAATAGAGAAAACACATTTATCAGTTGGGCAAATCAAATATAAATGCAAACAATAATGGTAGCAATATATAAATGACAAAATTATAATTATAAATACACATTTTCATTCAATAGGCAAGATGCAGATATCTCTGACATTCCTTTTAATTATTTTTCCATCTGGGAGTTTAAGATTAACAACCCTTATTTTGTTGTCATTACCATAAAAAACTTCTAAAATTCTACCAGTAAGCCATTTGGTACCAGGAAGTGATTCATTCTTAATCAAGACGAGAGTACATATATTTCAACATTATTTTTACTGAATCTCCAAATAGCAGTGCACGGAAAAGATCGTACTTCGGAAAGACGTATATATACGTCTGGAAATTTAACGCACCACTTGAGCGAGACGTATATATATACGACGGGGGCACTAAAGAGGTTAAAGTCGTATTGTAGCTTAGTGCCAAGGTATTATTGAATTCAATAGTATTATTGAATTTAATGCTTTGTTATGAAGGGGGGGGGCGATGAATATTTTAATTGAACATAATGTAGCAAATATTAAAAGTTTGAGAAGCACTGACTTAAATGTGTTTTCGACAACAAGTATAGAGTTATTACTTTAAAAGATTCATATTTTTAACTGCAGTGAAATATAGTGTTTAAAACTCAAGAAAATACTTGTTAATTAATTAAATTTAAATTTAATTAATGCATAAAATAGCTGAGCAGCAAACAAATGCTTTTAGTGGAAGTGGTGAATCTGGGGATGCAAAAACAAAATTTCAAATTTTGGTATCTATCTTGTCAGGTTTCACCCTAAATATCTCCTCGGTTAATAGTGTCCAGTCTTTTCTTCTTTCATTTTTTGTTTTGGAGAATGGCAAGGGCACTGAAACTCCTTTTCAATCAGAAAAACAATTAAAAACTTTCTCGAGATATTCCATAACATGGAATAAATAACAGGTTTTTCTTTTAAAAGCTCCAAAATTGTTGATATCCGTTTCTAAACTTTTAAGATCTTTGTCAGTTCCTATTCCTAGTGCCTTTCTTGTAATCTGACTTTTTGTTTCAAAATGATAGTATGAATTTATTGCCTATCTATACAAATAAATAAAATTTTGAAGTGTCTGTTTGTAATTTCATATTTGCAGCTTTTTACTTAATGCACTAAAAGTATATACGGTACTCATAACAAAAAACCAATTTTTAAAATTTTTGTCTGTCTGTCTGTCTATCTGTCTGTTTGTTCCGGCTAATCTCGGAAACGGCTGGTGCGATTTTAAATTTTTTTTCACTAATTGAAAGCTACATTAACGGGGAGTAACATAGGCTATATTTTATTCCCGTATTCTTACGGGAACGGAAACTATACGGGTGAACGTGAAACTGAATGCCAAGATGAACGCCAAGCTGAGCTAATGAAGTCGTTGTTTTGGTTACTGGCGACCGATGCTCTTCATGAGACATAACAGTGTTACGCGCACATGATAATACGCTGACACGAGTCATAATTTTTTTTATTTTTATCATAGTTATCTCACTGTTCAGTTAAGTAGAGCATCGGCTGTTTCGGATGCACTTTTAAAAATAATAAATCAAGGCTTCATCAGCAAAAAGCAATGCAAGAAACAAAAAATTGATAATTTCTTTAAAAAAAAATTTTCTAGCACAGTTTACTTACTGTACTTTAGATTGCTGCCACTCCTAATTAGTTCGACATTTCCGCTTGATAATATTTAATGTTTGCCTCATGTTTGTTTATTCGCTTTGAATTTGGCAACAGAATTTATTCAGAACAGAGAGAGAGATTTTATACAAAACTGTAAATATATGAGTTTATTCTGCTTAATATATATAATGTAATAATATGTATATTGCTTAATATTTATATTGTAATCGAAGAATAATAATTTTCAAGGTATCTTTCATTTTTCTACCTCTTTGTTTTTCTTAATTCAAATTGTTCTTAATTTCTTAATTGTGAGTTTTTTAATTCGTTATATTTAAGCTGTTTTAAACTTTAACAGCCGCACTTTAAGTATAATAATTAGAAATCAATGTTAAACATTGTTAGGTTTTTATTCATGAAAATATTTCAGATTTTGATAAATTACTCTTAGGTTATTTTATTTAGTTAACTGCGTAGGTATTTGTTTCTAAAATAAATATTTTTAATTACGTTTTAGGTGAAAAAAGTGCACTTACACTCTTTAGTTATGCCTAAAAGAAAATCAAATCTCTCTAAAAACACGAGAAAGGCCAAAACTCAAAGATTGCAACGTAAAAATGAATCGCAAAAAGATAGAGAAAGTCGTCATACAAACTGTAGGTTAGGGATATCAATGTCTCGGTCGAATGAAAGTAGTTCTGAGAGGAACGAACGATTTCAATTAGATAGAACCCGTCATTCATCGTTAAGGAGTCAAGAATCTCTGGAATCTAGAGAAAAGCGTCTACAAATCGATCGTATACAACACACGGTCTCGCGAAGCCTACAATCACGTGATTCTAGAAAGCAGCGATTAGAAGATGATCGTATTCGACACGCTTTCTCTCGAACCATAGAATCAGAAGGTTCTAGAGAGCAGCGATTAGAAGATGATCGTATTCGACACGCTTTCTCTCGAACCATAGAATCAGAAGGTTCTAGAGAGCAGCGATTAGAAGATGATTGTATTCGACACGCTTTCTCTCGAACCATAGAATCAGAAGGTTCTAGAGAGCAGCGATTAGAAGATGATTGTATTCGACACGCTTTCTCTCGAACCATAGAATCAGAAGGTTCTAGAGAGCAGCGATTAGAAGATGATGGAATAGAGTTCCTCTAACAAAGAGTAAAACGAAAATTGACCCTAAGGATGGTTGCGAGGGGTCAAGAGGAGTTACAGAAAAAATTCCTGTTTTTAATTGTTAGACCCATATACTTGAAATTTGTTAAGCATGTTTCTTTTGTTGAATAGGGATCCACTAAGAATGTAGTTTAAGCAAATCAAGTTCTGGGAAGGGTGAAGGGGGTTACTGGGACGTATTGACGAAAAAAATTACTTTTTTCCAGCTACAGGGGCTATAATAATGAAATTTGGTTTGCATTTTTCTTTTATTGAATTGAAATCCGCTAAGAGCGGTTATTTTGGAAAACGGCTCTCAACGGGATGACGGGGATATTGATGGTAAAACTTTGTTTTTTTCTATTAGATTTCGACTTGAAATTTGGCTTGCATGTTCAATTTACGGAGTAGAGATCCACCGAAAATTGGTTTTACGGGAATCCACTTGGTTTTTGGGTTACGAAAGAGCAAACATCATTCCATATTTCAATTTTAGAGATTTTTAGAAAATACAAATTAGATGAGTTCTCCCCCTTTTTTTTTTATCAACAGGCGACAGTTACAGGTATAAGTATATTTTTCAATACAATCGAATTCTTAATGCTAAGACTTAGATATCAATAATTTATACACATATATAAGCAGTAAAAATTCTTAAAACATCATAAATACCCAGCGAAGCGGGCAGGTAACGGTTAGTATTTATATATATATATATATATACACATATACTAGCTGACCCGGCCCGGCGTTTCACGGGCTGTTACCGAGGGTATAACTTAATCCCCATGTTAATTTCCTCCTTTCTTTTTGACGCCAGCAATTCTGTGTGGGTGTGACTGTATGGCCCGTGAGTGCGTGTCATGGCTTTCTCGTTTAACATTTTCCCTTCTCTTCACAAAATCAGCACTTCCAATATTATTTCTCGAAATTACTTTTACTTCTTTGTTTCTTTCCTCTCCGCTTAGCCCGGCGTTACACGGGCTTTTACCAGTAAATAACTTAATCCCCATGGGAATTACTTGTTTCCCTCAGGACGATAGCACTTATGTGTGTGTATGCGCGATGTGAGTGATTTCTTCAACTATGACATTAAAACTCCTTTTTTCGAAATTTGTTCTTGCGTTGGTGTGGTACTTAGGAGAGGTGAGTAAAAGCTTAGGTGTCATCCTCGTCACTTGACGATGATTGAAAATTTCGAGGTCCGTCGCTAAAAACCCTCGAATAGGCGAAGAATGCGAATTTATGAATCACTCACTCACATTTCAATTCTTTCGTTGCAATTTTTTAGTCCCCGGAAACGAAAATGTAGCCTTTTTAAAAATAGTTGTATGTTGAAAAAAGACAAAAAAGTAGAAATTTTTCAAATTACAAACTTTTATTACTATTTTAAATCTTGAAGTAAAATTGTGAGGATATTTTGAAATGTTCGACACACGGGAAAAATGTTTCATGCAATTATCTTTATAAAAGAAGAAATTATTAAATGATTGTTTTAAGTATTTTGTTAAAATTTGTTCAAAAAAGTTTTTGGCTTTTTATTTTCTAAATCAATGATTCGAAAAGTTTTAAAAATCATTTTTATTTAAACGCAACGATTTTGATTCATTTTAGAAAAAAATCACAAAATATGCAAAATATCATTGTTTTGTAAAAAAAAATAAAAGTTTTAAAAAAAAAAATTTTTTTTTAAAAAAAGATAATTTTCGGCATTTTATTTTTTTAATCACTGATTCTAAATGATCAATGAATTTTTAAAAAATCATTTTCATTTAAATTCATCTATATTTATTCATTTTAGAAGAAATCAAAAATACAAAACAAAATTAATTATTTTATACTAATATTGATTAAAAATATTCATTTAGCAATTAATTGTGACATGCCAATTTAGTGATTTTTGATATATTAATAACACGCAATTAATAATGAAGAATTTTTTATTTGAACATAGCTTTTATTTTTTTTCTAAGGAAGTTATGCTTATTTAACTGAATAATTCAAAATAAAATTTCGAAATGGGCAAATTTTGCGTTTTTATTATGAAATTATATGTCAAAAAAAAAAAGATTTATACATTAGGCATTATTTTAAAGTAAACTATAAGTTTTATGAAAGAGAACAAAAATTTTGATACTGATAAATATTTTAAATGAGTCTCAGAAATGTATTGAATACATTTTGTCATCTTAATCTAACATCTATAATGATTTAATTTTGAAAATTATCCAAAGAAAAAATAATGAAAATTGAAGCAAAAATAACTTTTTCACTCGCATTTTTTTTTACTCGCCAAATTTACTGATTTCCCCTTGTTTAAGGCAGAACTTTTTAGTGTAACCCTTGAGTTAGACGAACGGTCGATGGTTAAACAGTTCAAAGGTCTCTGGCGCAAAACTATTTTTCGATTCCAAGGCTTGGCTAACTGTAAAATCGCGTATTTATTATTAATTTTTTTTATTTTTAGGGCATAATTTTTAAGTTAATGCTTTCAAACTTCACAAATTAATTGCAAAAATAAAGCACTTTTAAATAAAAAAAATGTACAAAAAATACTGTTTAAATTATTTCTCTTAAAAACGGTTTTTTACGAAAATCACAATTTTTTTTTTAAATCCGTAATTTTTGAGCAATTTTTTCAATCTTCGTACAGATTACGGATAGTATGCTTTTACACGCGGAAATAAAGCTTCGTGCGATTATTTTCATAAATAACAAAGTTATTCAATGTAAAGTTAAAATATTGAGTACTTTTTGAAAACTCTTTTAAAAAAAAGTTTTAGTAATTTTATTTTTTAAATGACTGGAGCTAAAAGAGAAAGGCTTGAAGTTATTTAGTGTAGAATATCGTTTTAATAACACGAAAACAAATTAATACGCAACAATTTAGAAATAATTTGCATAAAAACGCATAAGTTTTAACTCTTTAAAAAAATTCTTAAAAAATAGAAAATATTATTATTTTGCAAAAAAATATTATACCGTATTGTGGCGAAATAAATGATCTTTCCATTTCTGTAATTATTTTTTGTCTGATTTCAACGGTAAAAATTGGATGGCAATTTTAAAATGGTGGAAAACGTTGGATCACCACTCGGCCGAAACAGAATGGAAGTTCTGCCAAGTAAACAACCCGCAGGAGTAAAACAATTAGGCGTTTTAAGGTTTTTAATTAATATCTTTTTAACTAATTGCAATATCGGAATGAAAAATAGTTTACATCCTATTCTCAGACCTACTGAATATACGCACAAAATTTCATTAGAATCGGTCCAGCCGTTTCGGAGGAGTTTGGTTACAAACACTGTGACAGGAGAATTTTATATATTAGATATATGTCGTGTTTTTCGAGTGAAGATCAAGCCATTTTCATTTAAACGTCTTTATTCTATGAGATCATTTTGTAATCTGTTTGTAAGAGAGAAAGAGAGAGACGGACACGTGTTAACCATATGAATCGGCGTCCCCCTCAGAAGTCAGATGACTTCAAGTACGCTTCTGATTCAAGAGGTATGTTTGAGAATTTAAGCGTGACATATAGGTAATAAAAATTAATGGTCGGAGCCGGCGAACTTCTGTTAAGCCATGTGTTCTATATTTCCGAACTGGGTAATAAATTTAATACTTGAAGATGTAACGGGAAGATAAAAGTTAGAAGTGGACTAGCGATTTAATTTTAGATCTAATTTAATTATCCTTATATTTTCCCCCCAATTTTAAAATTGGATTAACGGTGGTCTTTCTCTCTTACAAACATAATAAATTTCAATATATACAAAACAGTACATAACATAAAATAGAAATACATTTTACACGTAGTAAATAGAATTAAGTAACACGAATAATAAAATCAAAATACAATACAATAAACAAATTTATAGCAATAAACAAAATAATAATTTTAAAATATTAATTGATAAAATGAAATTCCTTACACATAAATATACATTAGCGTTTTCAAATCTATGTTTCATCCAGAAAAAGAGCTTAACGTTTCCTCCAAATCTCTTTCATATTATCAGACTTGTGTTATTGCTAGCACATAGTCTACCTATGTGTAGAATATGTGTGGAAATTTATCATATTAAACAATAATATAATTTTAAAAAATACATGATGTACAAATATTAAGATACTAATTTTCTATTAAAATATACTCAGGCGCCTTCGTAGTACTACTTAATTTTGTTACATAAAAATATACATAGCTGAAATACACTGTTAAAATATCAAAGCATAGACATGAATAAAA
>BMAO01032737.1:0-23512 GCA_019973975.1 Trichonephila clavata
TCATCTTATAGACTTCGATAAAATTCACTTCTTGAGAGCAAAATCCCTTTTTAAAGTTAATTAGTTGTTTTGGAAATTAAAAAAAAATTTGATTTTATACATTATATGTTCAGAAAAACTATTAACGATAATACTGGATCAATCTTAAACGAAAAGCTTATTGGCTTATGTCACTTTAAATACAAGTTTACAGATGCTATTTGTGACCTCATTTTCCTTCAAAACAACGATTTTTGATATACATTTCTTGGGATAAAATAAACAAGTAATATAAAAGAAAAATTTAATCAATTCCTACTTAGATCAGCAAAAAAAAAAAAAAAAATTATTTTGTTACTTTTTATTAAATAGTTACAATTAATATAAATATGTATATACATATGACAGAATCCACCATTAAGTGGCAATTAATTTATATTAATTATCTTTAAAGTATCGTATTGTCATCCAAAACAATCGTGTATATAAAATTTCAGTTCAGCTGTACAGCTTTGAACGTGAGAAGAAAAATTCTTTTAAAGTTTAGACCCAAGTCGCTAAAAATGAAGCCAACGTGGCTGCATCTGTAATTCCTTAAATAATTAATTTCAATCAATAATTTTAATTAATTATAATTAAGTTATCGTATTGTTACCCAAAACAATACGGCATTGAAAATTTCAGTTCAAATGAGCGCTTTAAAATGTGAGAAAAAAACTTCTTCAAGTTTTAACATGCCAAAATGGTCCCAAGTCGCCAAAAATGATGTCAAGGTGGATGTATTTGTAATTCTTTGAATAATTAGTTTTAATCAATTTTTATTAATTATAATTAAATTACTGTATTATTCAAAATTTGTATGTACACAAATTTTCAGCTCAATTGCGAGCTTTAAAATGCATCTTATTAACGTTTGCAAATTTGAACAACATAAATATAGAGAGAGTTAGCTAATAGAGGAATTGAAAAATATAAAAATAAAAGGCTACTAATCTCATATTTTACAAAAAGTTAGTATGCGCAGAAGCAAAATGCTGAAGTTCACAAACAAAATACTCAGCGAAGGTAGAAAGTCTTCCGCGTTTAATATGAACTGGGGAATACAGATTTAGCACGTCTTTTATCTGTAGGTGGAGTTTTTACTCAGTCTGCACGGCGACTGATGAAGGAAAAAAAAGTCATCGCGTCTTTTTGAGAACACGGAGTCGAAAAGTCAGATGATCATCCAAGTTCAACGACATTTTTGTATTCACAATTCATGGAAAATCAGTAATTTTTTCGTAGAAAATTTCAAACGATATATCATGCTTTAAAATAAATGTCCGACTTGCAAGTGAGGATTTATTAACGTCGAACTTACAGCAACACGAGAGATATTGGCAACGGACTTCGTAATTTTGTGCCTCGGTCAAGTGACGATGACGACACCTCGGCTGGCCCCTCCCTCTTCTAACTACCACACCACATCAGCGAGAGGATATAGAGCCTCGGCAGAATTAACGTGCATCGGCCCCCTCCAAGCAGTGGGTCTTCTGTGTCACCAGGACACGAACCCGCGACACTCTCTGTGTGTGGCAACGAGTTCGTGACCTTAACCACTAGGCTACCGCAATCGCCTAGTTTGATTGGAAAACGTTCCACTTGTTTCACTCGCTTGACAACATTTTCGCCTTCATGATACATATATCTGAAAATTACAATACCTTTTTTTCTCAATTCGATTTACATACAAGTTTTGAGTTATGGATACATTTTTGAAGAAAAAACGCACTTTCTTCTTATATTCGGAAATATACGGTATATATTTTATGACGCCCTTTTAACAGTAAGATAAAGTATACAGCTTTAAATATTTACCGTGTTTAAAGTCCGACTTACAACTTAGTCACATTGAAATTAGTAATTATAAATTTGAAAAGTTAACAGTGTTAATTATTTGGGAACTGAGATAAATAACTCAAATGAACTGGCCTCAGTAATTTATAAAAGAATCATTGCTGCAAATAGATGTTTTTTTCCTTGAAGAGTTATTTAAAATTCAGTTTTCCAAATTAAGAGCTAAATTGCTTCTTCAGAAAAGTCTTATAAGATTTGTCCTGACTTGTGCATCACAGACTTGGCCATTGACTTGAAGTGATGAGAAAGTTTTGTGAATTTTTGAGAGGAAGATCTTAGGCTGCAATCTTGTTTGGATCCAAGTGAATGGATCATCGAGAAGATCTAACTTAGAACTCTACAGAATTTACAAACAACCTGATACTGTAAAATTTTTTCAAATTACAGAGACTTAAAATGGGCTGATCATCTGGCTAGAATGAATGAAAATCATTGCAGCAAGAAAATCTTTCTGGTAAAGCCCATGGGAAATAACCTCGAGGTAGACCCCCGTTAAGATGGATTGACTGTGTCGAAAAAGACCCAAATATCTTAAAGGACAACAACTGGAAAACAGTTGCCACAAGTAGAGATGCCTGGAGAAAACTTCTGGAGAAGACCAGGGTCCACCCAGAGCTGTCAAGTCATTGATGAAGAGTGAATGAGTGAGTGGATATTAACGTCATACGGTTCAGCTACACGAGGGCTTTTTGGCGATGCGGACCTCGTAATTTTGAACCATGGTCAAGTGACGAGTATGACACCTGAACTGGCACCCTCTCTCCTAACTACCACACCACAAAGCATGTGATTTCTAAGAATTTCATATTATTAAAGCCAAACATGTATAAAACTTTAAAAAAAAATTTTTTTAATCGAAAAAATTCCTGTTTGTTTACTACCATTTGACCCTGTCGTTTAAAAGGTATACAACTTCAAACTAAACCCAGTAATTTTTTACCCCACCGACAAACACTTTATAATATTCACAAAAATAGGTCTTTCATGGGGATGATAAAACCCATAACAAAGAGAACGAAATATAATCATAATCCTTTTAGATCTTGAACGAAAAATTAACTGTTTCTGTTTACGACTGTCTGTCGTTCTGTTTACGACTTACGACATCTCAATTTTATTGATTTAAAGCCACATCCTTAAATCAAAGCCAGATGATTTTTCACAGTGGGAAGACACTTCATTAAACCCGATCCTAAGAAATCGCCCATCTCTTTCCGGGGGTCGTTTTGACCCCAGAAATAGAAACCGTAACCAATAATACCGGTTCCAAGAACGAGCGTTAGTGGGGTCATCCGAACACGTGTCGGGCACGCGTCAGTTGCACGCGCCTTATTTTCTCTCTCGCGCGCGCGTGCATCCATCTCATCAACGTTTTCTATTAATAGTCCTTATTCCGAACGAGATCATGGTTGAAGAACAGATGGGAAGAAAGAGTTAAATGCATTCTTGTTGCGCTGGGGTTGTTTATCCTTTCCACCTCCCCCATAGAATCGTTTGCAAGGATTCAAAACGCGAGCAACCGCTTTCGTGGTTCGTTTCCAAAAGGTTGAGTTACCCGAAACAGAGTGTCGGAAGACGACGTCACATTAACGTCAAAAAGACGTCACGTTCAGCGTCGATTGCTGGGGGCGGGATGCCAATGGAGCTATATTTAGCTTCGCTTTATGTAAACGAGAAAGGGGTATTTTAAAATGGGCTCCGCGAGGTATAATTTAAAAATTAACAAAAGATTCCTGTGGTCCAGGCATGGAGGAAACGGTATAAATAAAACGGAGAGAGCTAAATATATGGTTCATCATCATAACTAAATTTATTTTTAGAATTTGATGCTCTTTAATATCGTTTTCTAAACATTGCTTGTTGTTTTCATAGGGGAGGAGGATAAACAAGCAGTATAATATTACATGTAATGAGACATTTACATGCACGAAGAATTCAAAATAATTTGTATACAGACCTCCCTCGTGTAACACGGTGCTTGTAAAACACAGTACAAAATTTGCGATTATTATAACACAGATTTACACGGCACAAAACTTGAATTTAATGTTACCCGGTTTTGATATAACAATTTTACATAGCATATGTATTTAACGTAAAATCCGGCGTATAACGAGCACCCATACGTCAGAGCTGCAATTTTTAATTTTAAGATACATTCGCTGTATAACGCACTCCGTTTTTACGAAGAAACTTGAAATGCACGTATGCAATGCTAGTATGTTTTGAAGTCATTTATTCGAGGATCTATTGCCGGCTTTTGAAGAAATAGTATATTTTAGAAATACAACCCTTTTTAACTTCATAAGAAATGTCATTTTTTTAAAAAAACAACAACAGTATTTTGATATTATGTAGAGTAATTTTTTTTTTATGCCATCTTTTTTAATTTTATTTTTCAAGCTCTTATTTTTATAACCGGCGTATAACGCGCACTCGTACATTTCGATCGTACTTTTTTGTGTTATAAGTGCGAGTTATACACCGGATTTTACGGTAAATTTAATTGAACTGCAAAAAAAAAAATAGTTTTGGCTAAAAAAATTAGAAAATTTTTTTGTTGAAAAAGATTTTTCAGAAGTACGTAGCGGAAATTTTTAAAGAGAATCACAAAGTTCTTTAGTTCCTTTTAAAGAAATTCTGAAAGAATTGCAAGATCGAAACAGAGGCAGGTAATTAATTGCCACTAGGTCTGATAACTTTTGTAATGATGGAGAAATAACAACTGAGGAGGAGTTTCAACCACAACTTTGAGAAAATAATTAGATTAACTGAAATTTCTGATGAAAATGATGATGGAAATTAATTTTGGGATCCTAATAAGTCGTTTCTATTCATTTTATAATGATAATAATTATTCTTTTGAATTTTTTTTTGTTGGATTTTTAATTTTTGCATTTCATAATTTTGTTTTTGTTTAAAACCTTGAAGTTAACTTACTTTTTTTATTTGTATGTTTTATTGGAACGAAATTTCAGCTATTATAAAAATTTACACCTTAAGACTTGACTTCGATAATACATGGTACGCATTACCTTTATTTATATTGTGACGTTTGATTCAATAATGGTAGCGTGTTTGAAATATAATAATTTAGTTTAATTGTCACAGCTATTATTTACATTAATATACAAGTTTTCACTATGAGAAGATTTTAGAGTCCAAAATAATACTGTGAGGGAGGGATCTTGTTGATGTCCGTTCCATGCGAAGTTTCCGCTCTCTCTCCTTTTCTCTCGGTTGACCGACCTCCGCGCGTCCCCTTTCACACCCCACATCCGGTGGTGGCGAAATGCTTCCCCTCGGGTCAAAGGTTGCAGGGGCTAATTAAGACACGTCCCTCGCAGTATATTAGCGACTGCAGGTGGTTTTGCACGTGTGGTCATCATTCTTCTAAAAACTGACCCGGCCGTGGGAAGCAAGTCCCAGATGTCTCAAGGGGGGGGGGACGCACATACGTCACAATATTATTTCGAAGTTTCGCATAATACAGCTTCGACTGCATAATACAGTTTTCGAATAATACAGGCCTTTATTTATATTATCTGCATACCTAATTCATTTAATAAAGAAATAAAATAATGAGTTAAATAAATAAACCGTGTTATATAGAACTCGTATAACACGGTTTTGAAAAACCACGGTACGGATTAACCGTGTTATACGGGGACACCTGTAGTTCTAAAATGGATACCTGTGGTCCAGGCATGAAGAAGCAGTGTAAATAAATAAGGAATACCTAAACATGTGTTTAATGTATGAAAGTAAATTTACTTTCAAGATTTGATTCTTTAATAATGCATGGAAAGTTGGCTTATGGTTTGTTTTCAGAAGTAACAGAGAGAAGTAGTTAGACATATCAGTGGGAATATATATCAGAAAAAAATTCTTCCTGAAGAGAAGGAATAATGAAAAACAAGGTCCAGCAAAAAAAATTTAATTTATTACTTCTACGTTTTTCAGAATATTTTTTTTTATCTATTTATAGAATGCTAATTTTTTATCAGCTTTTCGGAAAGTTTTTATCTTTTTCAGAATGGTAGATTTTTTTAAAAACATTTTAATCTATTTTGAAAAGTATAAAATATCTTACTTTTCTGAAAAATAAATTTAAAAAATCCTGAAAATAAAATAAGAAAACTAACAATCTCAAGAAAATCATAATATTTTGATCTTCGAAATGGTAGCTGGTGTATACAATAGGAAGTTAAGGGTTCAACCCCCTACAGACCAATAATTTAATTTTTATCAGCGAGTGAATGAATAATTAATGTCACACTGTTTACACGAGGACCTTTGGCGACGGACCTCATCATTTTGAACCATGGTCAAGTGACGAGGACGACACCTGAGCAGACACACTCTCTTCTAACTACAACTTCACACCAACGGAGGAAGTTTGAACTCTCGACAAATTTAACGCGCATCGGTCCCCTATACAGCGGGTTTTTAGTGGTACTGGGCTTGAACTCATGGCATGCCAGCCATGATCCGATACCATGAACACTTGGCTACCACGGCCACTTAATTTTTAGCAGAGATTACGACTTAGTGCTTTTGTCAACGTGTTTTTTTTATTATACCCCCCAACCCTTAAGAGACCCCTTTTTAAGGGTTGTGTGCACCACTTACAAGACACCAGTATAAAATACCTTGTAATATTTTTATTTTCTAAGTCTTAAGAATGAAGCCGATAATGCCTTACATTTGTACTTCCCAACCTTTGATCGTCATGGACCGGTCAACGTTCAATAATTTAAACGCGGCCCGCTGAGGGGGAACGTTGATTGTTTTTAATTTAGAGTGGTTGGATTTAATAATTTTAATTTAACTGGGTATTCAAATATGCCTTCAAAATAAAAAAACAGTTACACCAAAAAATTAATATGAACTGAAATTCACTGGGGTGAGAAATACACCCCAGTAAATAAAATGGAAATAGTTTAACGTTCTTTGAGCAGCCCGGTACCATTTGATCCAAAGACCGGTTCATAGCCCGGGGGCCTTACATAATAAAAAAATTATTAAAAAGTTCTTGTCGAATGTAATATGTACGAAAGTCGAGAAAAGCTAATATTTTTTTCTTTAACCCATGCAATTCTTCTAAAGCAGTGATTCTCAAAGTGGCCTATATGGACCCCAGGGGTGTATGACGATCTGAAAGGGTCCACGTCAGCGAAAAAATAACTTTGGGGTCTATGAGGTGGAAATGGGAGTCTACGATAGTGGGAGTCTACGTTCTTTGAGCAGCCCGGTACCATTTGATCCAAAGACCGGTTCATAGCCCGGGGGCCTTACATAATAAAAGAAATTATTAAAAAGTTCTTGTCTGAATGTAATATGTACGAAAGTCGAGAAAAGCTAATATTTTTTTCTTTAACCCCATGCAATTCTTCTAAAGCAGTGATTCTCAAAGTGGCCTATATGGACCCCCAGGGGTGTATGACGATCTGAAAGGGGTCCACGTCAGCGAAAAAATAACTGGGGTCTATGAGGTGGAAATGGGAGTCTACGATATTGGCTCTCTTTAAACCAGATCTTGACCTTGATTTTAAAAGAAAATTGAACCAAGTGGAAACCAGATTTACATATTTAACAGATTTATTTATAAGCTTAATGAAGTTAATTTGCAGTTATAAGGCCTATTAGAAAGTTACAATTATAAGTTCCTAATACAGAGACCATGATTTCAGCATTTTTTGCCAGAATTAAGCTAAAGAAGCATAATTTTGGACGTCGTTAACTTTCCCAATTCCTCAATTTGTCACAGACAATCTGCCCGAAAAATGACGTTTTAACCTATCTTCAGCATTTAAATGCCCTTTATTCAGATTTTGAAACTAGGTTTGGGAATGCTCTGAACACATTGTAATACCATAGTAGGCAATGAATTCAAGTGGGTCACATTGAAACAAAAATGTCAGATTGTCAGAACTGATGATCGGAATTGGTACTAAAGAAGATCTTAAAAAAGTTTAGAAACCAATGTCAGCAATCTTGGTTTTAAAAAGGTAAATCTTCTATTCATCCCGAATTGTGGAATATCTTGAAAAAGTTTTTAATTGCTTTTCCAGGTGAAAAGGAGTTTCAGTGCGGTTGCCACTCTCCGAAAAAAAAAAAGATTAGACACTACTGACTGAAAAGATTTAGGGATAAACTTGACAAGATTGATGCCACATGTTGAAAACTTGTTATTGAAGCTCTAGATTACCTCCTCATTAATATATTAATTAAATTTTAATTTAATTAATATAAACATGTGTTTCTTAAGTTCTATAAACATCGTACTTCTCTACAGTTAGAAATTAGCATTTTGAGAAGTAAGTTTTTCTACAACAGCTGTCAAAAAAAAAAAAAAAAGCAAGCAAAATTCAATATTAGGGGTCTATCCAAAACCGAAAAATGGGGCAAGGGGTCTATGAGACAAAAAAGTTTGGGAAATTCTGTTCTAAAGAATAAAATTTCATTTTTTTCCCCTCGTAAAATATAATAATTGGCAGCTAATACGTGTATTTATAAGAGGAAAAAACGATGGAAGACACAACTTGTTGAATGAATTAGGTTTTAGAATATATATTTGGGGTTTGTTGTTGTAAAAGTTCTCTAGAAGAAATAGTGACAGATGATTTCAAATACTTTTCCTTGTTGAAGAATGTATTCTGATATTACACAGCAGTATAAATCCATCTACAAGGGAAAGCAAGGAGAGGTGATTTAGTACTTGGGGTGCCATCCACTCAAAGTTGCTTCCCTTGGTGATCTTCCTTAATGGACCTTCCCAATTAACGACCTTTTGAAGGCGTAAAAATAGGCATTTGTTTCAGTCTTAATGCTGCTAGAAAAAAAATCCCTGCTTCAATAAAATCACTGAAGTGTTTGCTTTGGGGGTGCAGAGTAAATTTCTTTTTGTACATCACAGACTTCTATTTTTGTGTTGCACTGAGTCACGTCCAATCACTGAGACCTTAAAGAATATGGAGAAGAATTGCTTGCTGAAAATAGTTGCGAATTAAGACAGCTAGAATGGATTCGAATGAAGTTATGATGCGTAAGTTATGAAAAGAACAAAAAAAAAAAATCTTTAAAAATACTCTTCTACATTCTTTTCAGTTCAGAAAATTGGGCGAGAGTTCTAGGGTTCCAAAACATTGAACTGAAATAAGAAAAGTAAGGTATCTTAAGAGCTAATAATTTTAAATCTTTACGTTTCTTTATACATTGACTAGCGTTACCTCCGCTTCGCCGGTATTTCATGATGTTTATAAATATATCTGTTTATATTCTGACAGACAGACAGACAAAAATTTTAAAAATTGTTTTTTTATGAGTACGTTATATTTTAGTGCATTAAGTAAAAGCTGCTAATTTGAAATTAAAACAGAACTTCAATTTATTTATTTGCATAGATTTGGTCTTTAAAATTTTAAGAATTCGGAACTGTTTGAATTTTGTATAAACTATTTTTTTCTTCAAAAAATAATGGATAAAAGCGACACACTCATCGTGAGATCTCGGGAGCTATTATACCCATAGACTTTAAATTTGGTAATCATGTTTCTTTTGTTGAGCAGAGATCCACAAAGGACGGGTTTTGCAAAAATGAGGTGGTAAAAATTTCCATTCTGGAACTATTTGACCTACAAGCTTGAAATTTGGTAAACTTGTTTCTTCAGTTAGCACAGCTCTACTGAGAACGGGAAAAACGGAAATGAGATGCTTTGAGCCGTTATACATGATTTTTAATAATTTGTTGTTGTTCATGATTATATTTCATAAATTACAAAGATAGTTATTCTTTACGTGTGGTCCTATTCAGTAGCGCAAACAAAAAATTTTTAAGGGGGGGGGGGAGATCCATGGTCGAAAGTCCCCCAAATCATATCATACCTCAAGGCAACACCAATTGATTCTTCTGATTTTGTCGATTTCGTTAACAAAAAAACAGTAAAAATAAATTATTGAATTAATAATTAGCATTAATTTATAAAATAAATTGTTAATTACAAGTATCTAATTAAATTTTACTTTATATATATAGGATTATCATCAATCGAAAAAAACTCAAGGGTTTTGGGGGGTGTCCGGACTCCCTTGTGTGCGCCCCTAGTCCTATATTTCAGATTTAAAGTTATAAAAAGGAGACTTGAAGATTTTAAATAAAAGGATACGTTTATGTCTGAATGTGATGTATAGAAAACTATCTTTCCTTTTTATAGTTAATAATAATCTAAGTATTGACCATTAATTTATATGTTTTTAATTTAGATACACAATTAGAATTAAATTGGCGAATATAATACAGTAAATACTTAAAGTTAATAACCTAAGTAAGTTGAAAGCTTATAGAAATTATTTTTCTTAATCTCGGTAAGTCTCACATTATTTTCACAATAGGAAAATAATTTTTAATCTTATTGTCAAAGTGTTACACTGGTCTGTTACATAATAACGTAGAACACTCTTTTTATTAATTTAGTTTCTATAAGATAAGTTGAATCTAAATATATATATATTACACCAAGAAATAAAAACCATGGATTAATTTGTATCTTATAATTTTATTATATTCATTATTATGAATTGATACATTTTACACACACACACACACATATATATATAACATACACACATTCTAGTATTATTTATTAACGTAAAAGATCTCTCTCTCTCAGAATTATAAGTGCGTTTTGCTATTAGTGAAAACTATTTTAGTAAGTATACATATTAATCTATTTTAAAAACTGAAAACTGATAAAAAATGTTTATCTGTTTGTAGAATAATAATTTTTTTCCAAGAAAAATTTCCAAATATATATTGAAGTATTCAGTCAAATCTATAAGAAAGTTAGTACCATAACCTTTGTAATAAATAGAAACCTTTTTTTTCTTAATAAATGTCTATAAAATATGTATAAAAATAATGAATTCATTGATTTTGAAATAAATTTAAAAAAAAAAAAAAAGTAAAGTGCTTGTATGAATTTCCTGACAGTTTCTTGTAGTATTATGTGTGACTAATTTTATTCTGGCCATTTTTATTTCATTTAAAAACAAGATATCAATCATTGTCATAGCCAAGTAATTTTAGCGCGTTTTCACATGTTGTATTTTACAATAATGCAACTAATGAACTTTTTACTAAAAGAAAGTAGTACTGTACCACTCCTCTAAATGTACTACTATTGAGCTGTTCAGGAAAATGTGTAGGAAAATTCGGGAAAACTATGGGAAAATTTAAACATGATTCGGCTCATCTAGGGCACAAATGCGACCAAATGCCGAAAACCCAAGGTCAATTGGTTGCTTATTGGCTGAGAAAAAGGTACGACAAAATATGGAACGAAGACGAAATTTGAGTCCTAATAGCGCTTTTGTTCCACTACGTGAAAAACGCACTAAAAACCGTTAAAACAAATTACGGTACATTCATTTAACATCATTACTGCTACGATACAGTTATGTTTCGTAAAAATTTGAATCTAGTTTTTAATCCCGACTTGACAGTCAGCAACAAACAACTCAGTCAACAAAAGAGTTAATATCTACAAATGTATACAAAACCTCAAAGTAATCCAAGCAGTTTAAATAACAAAATGGCCTACTCATAGGAATGTAGTAATACCACCAACATAAATTTCAAATTACTTTCTTCGTAAGCCAAACTTCTGTGACAAGTACCATTCTTACTTTGCATAAAAGTTCTAGTGACAGCTTTCGCCATAAAATTAAGCAAGAATGTCGGCTTAACGTAGGCAGCAAAGGAAGAATTCATTTCTTTTATGCAATTCATCTTCTATTTACACTAAGTTAATCAGTACTTCATTGTGATGGCTGGTAAACTATTTTCAGATTAGCAGTGATAAGGTCTTAGGTTTGGATTATCTCGTCAGAAATCTAAGAAAAATCATTTATTTACGAGACTTTGTTACGTACGCGTATAATAGACCGCACTCGGTTAATCCTGCTCCATAAATTGAGGCTTTATTGACGTAAGGGACTTTGTACAAGAGGCTTTGCCATTCAAATCTCTTACCCTGTTTTTCTTTCAAAAAGATTGGTGATCTAAATTCAAAATACTGCAAAACCCCAATAAGCTTCTCTCTCTCTCTCTCTCTCATACTTTCTTTCGCTTAGTTTTTTAACTTTTTAAATCTAAGTTTTTGTTTTTTGTATGTTACTTTTGTTACTTCATTCTGTACTTTTTTAAGCACTGATTTTCGTTCGTTACGTTATAATTTTCTTCCCCTTTTGAATTACAAAGAAATCACGTATTTGCTTAGAAAGCAACGGAAGAAGGTATATTATATTACTAGCTTAACCCCACTATTCAGTCCCAAGCCTAAAATTGCAATTTAGTTTGCTGGGTAATCCCTTGGGATTTAGTTTTCCCTTTCTCTCTCTCTCTCTCTCTCTCTAGCAGGACTTACAATCGGGACTAAAAAAATTTCTGTCTAAAAAGTAAAATTCTGTACAGGAAAAGATTTTCACTCTACCGACTTTAAGACATTATGAATTGAATTTCTATAAAGCTTTTTAGCGCGTTTTTCACGTAGTGGAACAAAAGCGCTATTAGGACGCAAATTTCGTCTTCGTCCCATATTTTGTCGTACCTTTTTCTCAGCCAATAAGCAACCAATTGACCTTGGGTTTTCGGCATTTGGTCGCATTTGTGCTCTAGATGAGCCGAATCATATTTAAAATTTCCCATAATTTTCCTGAATTTCGCTAGTTTATAACAAAATTTTCTCAAATTCTACCTAGTAAATTTATTGTTTGCAGAAAGTTTTTTAAAAAAAATCTACCTGAATTTTGGAGGAAATCTTCACAAAAATGAGGAAATCTTCACAAAAAAAGTTCAGAAAACAAGTATAAAAGGCTCTAATTTTACTTTTTTAATTTAATTCTTTTTTTAAACAGTAAAGTGATAAGATATATAGTGTGAAGCGAAAATAGTTACTTTCTGTTAGTAAAAAGTTCATTAGTTACATTATTGTAAAATACAACATGTGAAAAACGCGCTAAAATTACTTGGCCAGGCCAATGATTGATATCTTGTTTCTTTTCTTTTCCACACTAATTGGTGCGAATTAAACGTTTTTAGAAATAAGTTTTAGAAATTTTTGCGTGTCGTACATAAATTTATCAAATCTTAATAAAAACAGAATGTACTTTTTTATATAAAAGAAATTTTATTTTTTATTTATTTGGATTTTCTATGAATTTTTACTATTGAAGATCAAATAGATTTCTTTATTTTTTCCCCTTAGAATAACAAAGACTACAATAAAGGCTTACGACTATATTTCAAGGGGAAAAAGTATGCATTTTAAAGTTCAAAGTGAAGTGTCGTAGAGAGGCGTCTCAAGGATTTTATGCCAAGCTTTACGTGTAAAGAATTGTTTACAAGGTGAAGGTGAGCTATACTGCGAAAATAAAAGGAGCGTGATAAATTGTGTGTTTACGATAAAGAGCAGCCAATTTAAAATTTTAACACGTAGGATTAGGTATTGTTCATGCTTTTGTAATTCACGTAGGTGAAAGGGTTACAGACATCTCCTTTGTTTTTATTTCTGATAGAGTAAATTAAAGATCCGGGTCGTAAATTCAAATGTTTCGGACATTTTTTAAAACTAAGGTTTCCATTTCTTCAAAAGCAGAAATATTTGTGGTTTTCCTTTATATTTCAGGTTATACCCAATCATGCAAATAGTTACTAGCTGAAGTGACAGACATCTATAAGTAGTTTTCAAGATTGAAAATCCGTGGACATTACAAACGTGTTTTTTAACGCCTATTTCTACCATCAGGGTGAAAAAAGTATTATTTAAGTGACGAGAATGACACCGCAACTGTTATATTACAGACGAGAATTTCACGCTGTAGAACGACAAATAAGCAAACTTAGTCATATATTTCTTAGAGTGATTTTTATACATGAGTTGTTTGAAACAAAAGTGATAGAAATTACCTTATTAACATACAGTTGTTTTGATTTTGCTTCAAACAATGTTACATTAGGCAAATGCAGTCAGCAACCAACAATGAGTTCTTTACGTTCTACTAATGAGAAGACAAGTTGAATAGTTAAAGTAATTTCCTGAGCGAAATTCAAACTCATATGAACCATTGGCATCCAAACAGATATGTGCTAATGCAGCTCTTTCAAGTAGATCCACACAACAAGAGTTATTTCCACAGATCGATTAATTTTGAACATAAGTTAAGTTACAAAGATTGAATTGGTGTACCCTTCTTTCCAAACATCCCCACCGTGACAACGTGAGGACTTTGATGCATGTGAAATCTGTTGAACTTCAAACTCTCCACAAGGTGGGTCTTTAGTGGTACCAGGATCAAAACCCACGATTTGACAGAAACAATGCCAGCCACGTGCTCACGACCATCCCGATATTATGACCACATTAAACAAATGCCAGAAATGTAAATATGTGCTGATTTTGTTCCTGTAGCTCTCAGATATTTCTTTCTGACTCAATTCAGAGAGTGAGTGAATATTGACGTCGCACTTTTCAGCTACACGAGGGCTTTTGGTGACGGTCCTCGTAATTTTGAACCATGGTTAAGTGACGAGGACGACACCTGAGCAGGCATACCCCTCTCCTAACTACCACACCACACCTACGGGAGGACGTTTGAGCTCTCGACAGATTTTACGTGCATCCCTCCCCTACACGGCGGCTCTTCAGTGGTACTGGGCTCGAACTCATGACACGCTAGCCATGATCCGATGCCTTGACCACTTGGCTACCGTGGCCACCTGACTCAACTAAGAGTATCAGTAATAATTCATAACCTAATATTGATACGTCATAAGTCAAAACTGTTTCAAAATCATTCTTTATAAACTTACATGAATCAGTGCTAAATATCAAATTTCTGTTACGTAATTTGCATATTATAATTTTTTTTATTAATATAAATGAATTTTTTAAACATGCTTTTTGAAATTACTCTGCTGAATATACATAAAGTAGTTGGAATGCTCACTGTATAGTTAATTTTTCTGGTTTTGAGTTGGCACTCCGCCCTCTAAATTTCCTCTCAAATGTCTTAGCGAACGTGAGGATTTTGAGACTAGACAGATTAAGGCATCATCCCCCTTTATACGACGGAGCTTAATTGGCACGGGATTTGAACTCATGACTCGACAGAAACTACGTCGGCTACGAGTCAGTGACTATCTACCGTCGCCACACATTAGCAAACATGCTCCTTATATAATGCACCTTAAAATTAAAATATTTTAGGCATTTTCAAGGCAACGGCGATAAAGATACCGTTCTTAAATCTCATTTTTATTGAGATAGCTTTTTTAACAAAGGAAATGGTTTTCCTAATATGAATCTGCCAATATATCAAAGGAATAAGATTTAAATTCTTATATTTCATTTTTTACAAGTCATTTATTATTGCATTTGTAAACCATGTAAAAAATCCTATACAGTCTCAGACCCCTATTTAACTCATTCATTGGGATCAAACATTTTATTCATTAATTCGGAGCTGTTCGTAATATCTCGGGATACAAAAATACGAGGGATGATCAGAAAAAAAGGCCACAAGCCGTAGTATTTGAAAACTACATATTGTGGAGAAATTTTGTTTCCCCAGAGAGGAGACAAACAGCTTGTTTGCGGGTAGGTAGTGAAAGCTTCCAGACGGTTCAGCACGATTGAAATGGCAAGAGCTTAGAAAATTGGCCTCGTTTGGAAGTGCGAGCCGTGATTTGAATTTTATGGGCAAAGAATGTGTCCGCATCTGACATTCACAGTCAAATCGTGGAAGTTTATGGTGAAGAAGCAATGAGCAGACAGCATGTGGCGAAATAGTGTCACTCTTTTCAATCAGGAAAACAGGGTGACGAAAACCACAATATGGCAGGGAGCGGTCGGCCAAGTTCTTCAACGACAGAAATCGACAGGTACGAATTGAAGAAATGATCAACGGGTAACTGAGTGAAATTTCGGACTGAACTATGGTAGCGTGCATCATGTGGTTTCTGATGTGCTGTGATATTCCAACACACTGCTGTGAAAACATCCGCTGAGAGTTGGTTCAGTGTGAACAGTGACCTGATTTCTACCAAGACGGGTTAAACAAGTTGGCTCTGCGTTTTGATAAATGCCTAAATAGACTTGGTGGTTATGTCGAAATGTGATAGGCATGTATGGATCTTAATTTCCTTTTGCATTTCCTGTCTATTGTTAATAAATATTTCTTTATTCGACTTGTAACCTGTTTTTCTGATCACCTCTCGTAATACAACTTTTTTCCAATTTCCTTTTGAAAATTCTATGTTAAGGAATTACGCAAATAATATTCATAGTTAGATATTACACATTTTTTATTCAGAAGCTAAAAATATTACTAACGAATCATTATGCACCAGTTAATTGGAAATGTTAAAATACTGACAAATAGATGTTTGACAATATTTTTGATTTCTGACCCGAAAGATTTCACTTCTCTAAACTAAAAGAGCAAATGGTAAAAACTCTTAAGATATCCCCTGAATTGTGGAGTGGGATGAGATAAGAAAGGAATTTCCTGTCATTCAAAACTCATACGAGAGGCTACATTCATGACTCATTTGATCTGCACCTGTAATGTTTAATATTGGGCAGCACCTCCCTTTCCTTTTGAAATTTGCTGTATACAAGAAAAAGGGGTTTTTTTTTTGTTCCGAACAAAAAGAATGTCATTTGAAAAGAAATCCATTTTTTTTCTTCTGATCCAAACTAATAAAAAAATATTCTGCTGTTGAAATAATTCGTTAATTCGAGGTTTTTTATTCGTTAAGATATCCGACTACTTGCGACAACTTTTTTAAAAAAAAATTGAGATACGGGGATTTTTTGTTGTCTTTAGATTTGTTTAGTACATTTTAAGACAAATTGGCTAAAATTAAGAATAGAAAAAGAAATCATTATTACTAAAATGGGAAAAAATGGGTAAAAATTGACAAAAAATAACATGAACGTGGCCCATTCTGTACTAAACATTAATAAACAGATTTTCAATCCTGATGTGTTGCTATAGAATTCCTTTTGGAAATGACCTTTAGGATAAGAGATATTTTAATTTTTACAAAAACTTGAAAACTTTATCTTTGTTATTATATGAAATTGCTTAAAAAACAGTGATTATATTAACATAAGGGACAGTAAATTTTGTAATAAAACAATGATGGATAACTCTGAAGGTCAAAACACTTCTACTATTATACAAAACATACCCAAAATATTTTAGCTAATTATTTTCCAAACTTTTTGAGCAATCGCTGTTCCTGTTTGAGTATTTTAAAAAAAAACACATTTCGAGTAAAATGAGTTTTAAAGTATGACATTTTGCTTAAAGTAATGGCATTTGTTTTTACTAAAACACTTGTAGTTTTTGTTCTACAACGGAAAATAATAAACTTGGTATTTTTGTAAAGCTAATAAGATGGCCTATAAAATAAAACATAAAAAATTTGTCAATTTTTGGCAAAATTCACAATTTTAGGGTAGTTGGATATCTTAATTAGGGGTATTTGTCTTCCTTTTAATAGAGGGGAAAAAATTCATTAAATCACGAGACTCGTTAAATTTTGGTTCGGTAAATCAGAGTTCGACTGTATTATTGAGCTACTTAATATTTTTGATAATAAACCAGAAAACTTCCATGAAAAGTACATTTTCATGTTATATAATTATAGCAATTGTGTTTAACACATGTGTAGAAAACATGTGTAGAAGAGTTTCAGCAAAATTTTAACAGTAATTTACATTAAGAAAGTACGAGAAACAACCTTTGACATTAACGAAAAACTTCAAATTGATTTTATGGTTTGAAATATGTATACTTAAAAAATAAAAGTAAAAATAGTGAACCTTTATTTAAAAGAAATGATTCATCTAAATACATGTAAACTTATACTATAATAACATTTTTTCTCGTTTTCTATTCAAAAAGTTATATGTGTTTGAAAAATGTCTACTCATTGAGAGATCCCATTACTTACTAAATTTAAAGTATTTAAAGTCAGACATGACACATTTCTTGGGATTTTTAATTAATGGTTAGATAATTCTCATATTTTTAGTCCTGAAAATTAAGAATACATTCATCTCCTGTAACATTTATCTTCTTGATTTATTTGTAAGTTACATTAAATTCTTAAAATATATTAGACTACTTTTGGTTTTTAAGGATAGTTAAAATTTTATTTTTACTTTTTGATGCAGAGATATGCAACATCCCACACAACAGAAAATAATTAAATTGAATTCATATTTAATTAAAAAAAACTATTCAATTGCGAAAATTTAACACCATTATTGGAATAATAAGTACTTATAAATAATAAATATTTTAAGGTAATAAAAAATAAAAATTACTTAAATACTGCATTAATGTGTACTAAAGGGTATATATACTATTGTTATGCTATTAAAGATGTACAGTGAAAGTTACACTAATGAATCTTTTAAAAAAAAACTTATTTTGTTACATTTAACATGTTTTTTTAAGTATAATTTTTAAAAAATGAGATTTTGAAGAGGTTTTTAAAGCCAATTTAATGAAAAAATATGTTTTTAGGTAAAGTGTATGTACATCTACCTTTCTATTTTTTGACGAAATAACAGTTTTATAAACTCTTTTTCCGAGATATTCTCTTGAAAAAGAATATTTAATTACGTTCGAAAAAATTTAAGACAAATAATTTTCATACCTGATCCAATTACATAATGCCTTCTCCTAGTTTATGGGGAATTTAAATATTATCACGTTTTAAATAAAACTCTACACAAGTGCGCATTCATTTTTTAAGAAACCTTGGAATTATTCTCGCATTTCTATCTTTTCTCAGGATTAGTAATATTTTTTTTCTTTATTCTTGAAGTGAAGTGAAAAAAATGTTTATCATTTTTAGAGGTTTGAGACACATGCAGCTGCCGCTAACTTAAAGATAGAGAAAGAATTCAACGACACAACAATAGAAAATGATAAGGATTACAATAAAAATTAAAAAGAAAAAAAATATCTTTAAATCTCTTTTCCCTTTTATAAATATTTTTTTTCTTTTCGTTAGAATTTGCACTACACTTGCTTATTATCTGACTGTAGAATTATCTGTATCTAAAATTTCAAAAAACTTGTTATACAGTTGGTTTTATTTTGATTGCAAATTTCGCAACAAATCGTTAACTAGATTTTTAAACTGGATATTTTTATTGCTTGCGATTGTGAAAAGTTTTATATGATCAATTTTACTTTTACCAGCAGATTTCCGGAAATGAAAATCGTAGACACGGATGTCATATGATTATGCTTTAATAAAAAGATTTATTGAGCATCAATTTAGCTGTGATACTCTTGGCAAAATTAAATCACGGTAATATTTAGCACCTGGCGAGAGTTTGAATTGAATAAATTCAAGCGTCAAAATGTGGTAGCGGGAGCTGCCTCTAGATGGTTCCACCAATGAAATGGCTCTCGCATTCAGAAAATTGCCGTGCCTGCAAAAGCTCAACTGCCAATATGCAATTCATTTGAAAAAAATAATAACTTTTTCTAGCAAGCTTGAATTATTTTCTAGAGTCTTTCTATGGCAAGTCGAAAATAAATTCAGTACTAAAGTTTATCTTCTATTTTTAAACTATATTGAGATATGCTTATATAAAATTAATATGATAAATTGCTATTATATATTCCTTAAATAGGATGTATATCTTAACTTCCTTTCAAATAATAGCTGATGTTGAATTTAAAGTACTTTAATTTAGTCATTACTTCACGCAAGTATTAATTACTATTGCAATAAATAACAACATCACCAAATAATTTAAAAAAAGTATATTTAAGATTTAAACTTAAGACGGAGAAAGGAAGAAGGAAATAAGTATTAGTTTGAGAAGAAGAAAATTCCAAAGTAAAGAATTTTAAAATAGGATCTCCATGGAGAAAAAGGAGAGATCAAAAAGGTCCCCCGGTGTCGAGAATCCCGTATTTACCTTAAGGATATAAGTCCCGGAATGTTGCTAAATATTGGATAAGATCTAATATCCTATTGTTTACATACACGATAAACATATTATCCATTTTTAAGAGTTTATTTAAAGTGGGAACAAGTTTTGTAACTACTGAAAGCATGACCAATAAAAGAAATTTTATCCTTTTTAAAATTATTCGAAATCATGTTAAATGTTCAGACAGGATTAGAATATTTTGAACCTGATATTAAAGTCATGGTCATTTTCAGTGAGAAAATTGTTTGGTATGTTCGAGTAGTAAAAACGGAAGAGGAATTTTCAGTTACTTCGGATATGTATGTACACGCACGCACACACAAACAAATAAAAAGACTGGGTTTCTCCTTTTATCTGAATATAAAATTATTTGACCATGAAAAGACAAACAATTTTGTGTTTGGCTTATGAATGATTTTGTATGCTCTATAAAGGCATTAAGTGTTGAAAAGCGTGGTACAGCGGGCGCTGCTCTGTAACGCGAAACTTTTGTTTTTATTATGTGTAAGAGTTCAGTGGCAGGTGAGCTACCGATTGGTACAGTTGTAATCTGTAATTGAAGGGTCGGTTGCCCTAATAATACAACCTAAGTTTTAATTATATATGTTTATTGTTGGTGTCGTGTACGTGTCATCCCACAATAAAACCTTATAAAAGACAAAAAAGGTCGTCTTCATTCTACCACTAAACTCACCAGATGTAATATAAAGTAAATGGTACGTTTGAATCAGTGTCTGAATTAGGTCTTATTCTATCTAATGATTATTTAAAGTCTTACTTAAAATAAACACGAATATATTCAGGAACGAAGTTCATAATTTTGAACCACGGTCAAGTGATTAACTGGACACGTGAGATGACATTCCAGTCTCTCAAATTCCACAATAAGCTTGTATGAATCCTAGTTGGTTAATTTAACGTGTATCAGTGTTACTGTATCTGTGATTTAAGTACAGAGAGTTATATTAAAGTCGCACTATAAAGCAATACAAGGCATATTGGCGACGAACCCCGTAATTTTGAGCCACGGTCAAGTGGAGTGGTCAATGGAGTCATGAGTGGCTCAGGTGAGGACGACACCTGAACGGGCACTACCCTCTTCAAACTAAAACACCACGCGAACAGGAAGACTTTGAACTTGACAAATTTAGCATACATCAGCCCCCTCAGAATGAAAGGTCTTTAGTGGGTGAGTGAGTGGATATTAACGTCGCGCTGTTCAGCTACACGAGGGCTTTTGGCGACGGTCCGCGTAATTTTGAACCATGGTCAAGTGACGCGGAAGACACCTGAGTTGGCACCTCCCTCTCCTAACTACCACACCACACCAATGGGAGGACATTCGAGCTCACGACAGATTTAACGTGCATCGCTCCCCTATACGGTGGATCTTCAGTGGTACTGGGATCGAACTCATGACACGCTAGCTATGATCCGATGCCTAGACCACTTGGCTACCGTGGCCACAAGGTCTTTAGTGGTAGAGACTATATATATATATATATATATGTAATGACTTCTTCTAACTCTTTAACCTTACCCCGTTAAATTATTTCCTAATTCTTTGGCACAAGATCGTTATAATCTTAATCTAATTGCTCGCGCATATTTGCATCCAATCACGACTCCTGTTACAAAAGAGTCGTACGATTTTCACCGCCAGTTCAAAAACTTGGAGCAGACGGTTACGCGCGCTTTTGTCTTTTATCTGTCTTCATAATGTAACTTGCTGCAGCTAGCGTTTGTGTATTTTTGTTGTGTGTGTATGTTTCTTCGTGTTTACGTCCAATGTGTGTCTACCTTTTCAGTGTGTAATAAACAAGCATAACAAACCCAAGATTGCCTCCTCGATAATATTAAATATGCAACATCAATCGTAAAGAATAGTAATCTTATAAAGAAATACCAACACCGGCCACGCTACAAAAATCTTCGCCCAAATTCATCATTATATATATAGCGCACATAACAGCCATAACAGATCAGTCGGATAAGTAGGATACCTCTGCATTTATTCCGTATACTGACCAGTTTTGAATGTTGAATCAGCATTGTTGTCTGAATCGTCCACTCATCCCAATTTACAGAAGCTCTGTTTTTTGTTACCGAATCTTTTAAATTTTATAAAATTTCTGCATTGGTATAATTTTAAGAGCTTTGATGAAAAATCCGGGAACGTTTCCCTCCTCCCCCCTCCTATTATTCTGCAAGCACATGTAAAAGGAAAAATAAAAACTGTACTTCAAAAACAATGAACGTAAATTAAAAAGATTAATTTCTCAAGAAACTCAGACCAGTTTATTATTTAAAGTGAAAATAATAATAAAAAATTTAAACACTAATGTAAGACAATTGCTTGTTGATAACAAAAGGCTCAAAAACGAAAGTAATTGAACGTTTCAAGAGATGATATGACTAATCTGCTTGTCTTATTATCGTCAAAATTTTTATCTTTAACAAAACTAGACAAACAAATCAAAGTCTTTTGTTGTTGCCATCCTGAGCCAAACAATAGAAAAGTACAATGAGACAGCAACTGTAATCCTTTCTCTTCTTTATGACTGTACTATATTTCTCAAAAGATAAGAAGCTTGTTATCTTCTCCTTGAAGTGTTTGTAGAGCATATTATCTTCCTTAAATTTATCATTTAAAACGACCGAAACCGAAATTAAGGATTTTATATTTCCGTGCATTGTATTGTTCACTTGAAGATGGTCTTTTATGAGTTAGAAATATTTATTGCACACTTTTGAAGATGTGAAAAAGTATTATGTGAATCATATTCTTCAAAACATTTTCAAAACTATGTCCTCAAATAATCTTTAACAAATATATATTTTAATTTAGTTTGTTCCTACTCAGGCACATCTTTAATTGGATATAGTTTTTAAAAAATTACAAGTTTAAGAAAATAGTTCCAAAATTGAAGGCCCATTTCTCACACTCATTATAAATGAAAAATTAAAAGTCAAATGTCTTTAAAATTAAATTGTAAGTAATTGTTATCGAAATATTAGTAAAAATTTACATTGAAAAACTAAACAAATAAAGAGAAACTTCTGATTGTTATTATCATGGGTAAATCAATAGAAAAGTGACAAAACAGTAAACTTTACTCTTCACTTCATAAACTTTTACTAAATACTAGAAGTTACTTTTTCGAAGATAAAAATTATGCAGATTTCAGGAATTTGAGAGGTATAATGGAAGTTGTTATAACACTAAATAAATAATGTCCTCCAAGATTTCGTGATTATTCAAGAATTTTCGGCTTTTACGACTGGTTTTAGCCTTATTGGTAGAGAATATATAGTCAATTTATATTGTGGTTTTTCTTCTAAATTCCTATGTTGGAAATAATTTATTTCTTACCTTACCACTTCCTGTCTGGTTATAGGAAGTCCCATCTTAAGCGTAAGAGCGCATAAGATAATGGGGAAAAATATTCGGATTTTATAGTAGTTTGACAGCGAAAGGCAAATTTTGATCTTCGAAGTTAATGCTATGTTTTCTCCTGAAAGTTTAAGTGGAATAATGAAACTATGTAGATAATTATTGCGATAAAGTTTCAAATAAATGTAATAGTAAAAAGCTGTTCCCTAAA
>BMAO01032738.1:0-27244 GCA_019973975.1 Trichonephila clavata
CATTTTTCGTTGTGAAATTATCGCACTACTTAAATATTGTTATTGATTTTAATGTATTTTTCATGCTGATTTCAATATCTGTTTGTAGATTTCATCTAAAGTAAATATTTTCATTGATATGTTGAAAAAACTTGACAAGAAAGCACAAGGTAACTGTAAGAATGAGTGAGTGTGTTTTCCACCAATGAAATGCTCCGTTATTTCAAACAATCAGAGAGCAGTAGCGATAAAGGGTTGAAAGAAAAAGGTGAAACGTGGTTTATTGTATTGAATGCAGTTGTGTGCTTGTGAAAAATACTCTATTGAAAGCAATTTGAAGTGCGTTTGTGGAAAATATTGGAATTATGGCTAAATTTTCATATCTGCCTGAGAATAAAAGGTACAAAATAGTACATTTAAAGAAGAAGGTTATTGTATGCGCCAAATTGCTGCTTAAGTACCATGTGGCCTTGCTACTGTTGTGAGAACTTTGAAAAGATTTTCTGAAACAAATTTTATTGCGGACGGGGCGATCAGGACGACCAAGAAAAACATCTTTAAGTGAAGACAGGTTATTGCACAGAATTTCACTTTCAAAGAGAAAGTTTAATTCCTCGCAAATTTTGAAACAACGGACTTTGGCATCAAATGTGAGTTTGTGCCCAAGAACTGTTAGAGGAAGACTGCTGGAAATTGGGTTACGAGGCTGTAAAGCGTGCCCAAAACCATTACTGACTGAATTTCAACGCAAGAGGTGATTGACGTGGGCAAGAGAACATTCATTATGGACTATTAAAGACTGGGAAATGGTAATATTTAGTGACGAGGAGTCAGTTTTGTATTTCTGGCAACCAAAGTAGTGCCTATGTAAGACGACGCACTCATGAGGAATTCAGCCCTCAGTGTCTGAAGCCCACAGTAAAGTACCCGACAAAAGTGATAGTATGGGGTTGCATGTCTACTCATGGTGTTGGAAGAATTCACATCGTTAGCGGAACAGTGAAAGCCATGGATTACATTGAAATACTACAAAATAAATTGCTACTAACTGCTGGAGATCTTTTTGGAAATCAATCAAGGATTTTTCAGGACGATAACACCCCTTGTCATCGTGCAAAGGTAGTCCAGAAATGGTTGAAAGACCATACTGTGAATAGAATGAACTGGCCAGGACAGTCTCCCGACCTTAATCCGATAGAGAACTTATGGTTTAAAATTGGTTATGAAATTTTAAAGAAAAAACCTTCAAACAAACGTGAATTAATTGAAGCTTTAATATTTTCCTTCAGCCATATTTTCACGAAAGATCTTCTTTTGAAATTGGTGCATTCCATGCCAAAAAGATGTAGAGCCGTAATTAAAGCAAATGGCTGGCCCATAAAATATTGATTTTCTAACATGTGACAACAATGTAATTTTCAAAATGCTTATTAAATATACCGTATTTGTCAATTTTCGTGTTATTTTTCTTTGCATATTATGTTATTCTATATTGTTTTATTCTGCACATATTTCACATTATTGTGTTCAGGCAGCTTTACTACAAAAAATATTTTAGTCATCAAGAAACTTGTAGTAGATTTGAATTCACCATAAAAATACATTAAAATCAATAACAATATTTAAGAGGGTGCGATAATTTCACAACGAAAAATGAAGTCAAACACAAAAATTACGCTAAAAAATGAGTGTTTTCAGGACTTTTTGCCACCACTGTATATAGACCACTTTGGGAATCACTGCACTAGGTTATGATAATGCGTGTACAGACAAATATTGCGGCAGACAAAGACATTTTAGAGTTTTTTGAAAGCTTAAAAATGTCATTAATGTAGATTTCGGCGACGAAAACTAAAGGAGTAAGAAGACTCCTTTTCCTACGTCATCCAAAAAGAGGAACATCATGAAAAATATGCTTAATTATTAAGACGCTCATTGTAATGGTGAATTGAATAACAAAATGGATGACATCGAACAATTTGTTGACAATTTGATGCTGAAAAATACAACGTAAAGAAAAACACCAGATTATTTTCCAAAAACTCAATAAATGTTTTGTCTTTCAAAAGAACTTGAAAATTTTGTATTAAATTTTAGTAAATTCCTGTGAATGTTTTTGTTTAATTGATTTTTACTAAATACATGTATATATACATACCTATGCAAATAAAATGTATTCTAATGTTTTGTAGAATAAATGCTTTTTTTGAATATCTTTAACTCAAAATTCTTTTAATACGAAAAAATATTTCAGTCCCCTTCGGTTTCGTTTTAAACGATTTTCAATGTATTTGAGATAATATCATAAATCAGTTCATAAAAAGGTTTGAAACAAAATATGTATACGCACAGACGTATACATAATTGTGGCCTTTTTTCTTTCTTTTTAACTAATAGGTACATATTGTTTATATAAAAATTTATTTTAAATTATGATAATACTCATCTGAGAATGACAAATTTATGTTTATTACACCATCAGGTTTTTAAAAATCTTTCGGATCTTTCTTGTGTTTTATACCGAAGGTCATTTTTTAATCTTTATACAATAATCCAAAACAATTTTAATAAGAATTTGATTAATTTAACTTATTTTTCTTTTCACTAAGAAAAGTAACTTAAGTAAGAACTGAAGTACTTAACTTAAGTAAAGAAACTAAGAACCTAATTAATTTTTCCTTTCAAGAAAATTTTTAACATTTTAAAAAATATCTTTTGATTAAAAACATTTGGGTAATATGGATCACAAATACTGATTAATCAATAATAATTTCAGTTAAATTTAATAAATATGGTTATGTGATGCATTTAAATCTAACATTAAAACATGTTTCAAAATCTGAGAAAAATGTTTCATCGTAATTAATATTTTTCTAAAAAATAAGAGTAGATAATTTTTATGAATTTCAATAGTTAAATTTATTTCACTGAATGCATTTTCAAAGAAATGAAGCATAGAATAACGTTTAAAAGAAACAGTATCTACCGTAATCAAATTTCAGCGTTTTTCTTAAAAGAAGCTATAATGCATTTATGACGGCAATTAGTCCATACCTCTACTTTCAAGTGCGCCTGACACGGAATATTAATTAAGCATAAATTTAAATTCAAAAGTTCGGGGAGGATGTGAAGCGATTAAAAGTTTATCGCTCCTTAAAGTTGGAGTTCAATTACATTTTCCAATAATTTCTCGCTGAGCCATCTTATAATTACTTATTTATTCAGAAAGCGTTTATAATTTGATACCATAAGTATAAAATAACCAATTAAAACTTGCAAATGCGGTACAAAATATATGCATCGAAATTAAATATTTTTAACAAACGTTATCGGCGGTAATTTCGCTCTTAGAAAATCAGATATACCTTGCAGTAAAAAGCGGAAGAAAGTCTGGTTTAATTCTCATGCAGAATAGAATTTTTAAAATATTTTATTTTGAAATTGTTTTATTTGATGGATTAAATACAATTATCAGACTCAAAGGTTTTCTAAAAAGTAATATAAAAATGGATATTTATAATCGTAGCCTTTAAAGTAAAACCTGCATGATGCCAAATGAATGCAATTTTTCATCATCCTTTCCCCTACAGACACTAAACCTTCCCTGTAAACTTAATACCGCCTCCGTCTAGAGACACAGAACCAGTAGAGTTCTGTGAGAGAGAAAAAACCAATAAATTTACTTTTGGGGAATTTGGCTATTCGCTATCTCTTCTGACTTTCCCTGTTTAAATATCGTCGTCCGCCTAAGTCGGGGTTCTTTTGTCTGTTAAAATTATTGTAATAAGTTTTACCAGTGTTCTCCATGTAAAGGAAACCCTTTACCTTCAATAAAGACTTCGAATTCCATTGTTGTCGTTACTTATATATATGTAATTTATGTTTCATGTATTTTTCTCCTTGCGATATTGTATAAGTTATTTCTCTCTTGTCGTGCAGAAAAGCTACATGAGAGCTACTGGCAAAGGACCTAATTATTTTCAATCGCCATCTTGTGACAAATACGCCACATGAGTTTGTACTCCAAACTTCCCATCCAGGACAACTTGAAGACTTTTAATCTCAAGAGCTTTAACTTGCAACAGCTCCTGTATACAAGGAGCCCTTAGTAACATTGGGACTCAAACCAATAAATCAACGTTAACAATCCGGTCACGAAAGACCATGGCCATACAACCATGAATTTTATTACAGTTGAATTTTATTGGAATTTCAATTCATCTTTTGCGTTTTTTATTATATTTTGCTAGCAATTCTCCTCATTATTTGTTTTTCATACGATATATTTATTTTCCAATAACTTTGAATTTAAATATAGTCAAAATTAAATTATTGAAATATTGGAATTAAGTATTTTAACAATGAAGTTACAATCTGAAACTCAAATCCGAGAATAAATGTGTATAACATAATACACCTTACAAACATAAACAATAAGTGTATACGTAAATGATACCATAAATAAATGTATACGTAAAATTTAACCATAAATAAGTGTATACTTAAAGCGTAACCATAAATAAATGTATACGTAAAGTGTAATCATAAATAAGTGTACATAAACACACACGTAAGTATAATCATAAATAATAAGTGTCATTAGAAGTGTGTTGCTAGGAATTTATGATTATTACTGTTAGATGTAATGAGGAAACAAGGCATAAAAATGTATGTTTTAGAGACAAATAAAATTTTAAAAACCTATAAAATCAAAACTTTCAATAAGAATATATATTTACTTTCTATTAAGCTCAAGTATTCGGACAAATGAAGTCAGTTGATCCAATATCGCCATGTAAAATTCACTATTAATTGTTTTGCCTTTCTCAAAGTAGTCAAAAAACAAAATTCCCGCACATCCCAAAATACGGACGCCATAAACTTGAAAGCTGACATTTGAGTTTTTGGTCGCTTTGGACGCATTTCAATGGCTGCTGTCCACTCAGCTAACGATCTTTTGGATTCAGGCGTGTAGTAATGGATCCATATCTCAACCATTATCACATATCTACGTAAAAAATTCTGTTTATTTTACTTAAACAGCTCCAAACAACGCTCTGAATCGTCGATGCATTGTTGTTTTTGATCGACAGTGAGCAAACGCGGCACCCACTTAGAACACAGCTTTCTCGTTGACAAGTGATCATGCAAAATTGCAAATACACTGCCTTCTGATACCTTTAATTTTTCTTCTAGCTCACGCAACTTCAATTTACGATCGGCTAAAACGATTTCATGCACTTTTTTGATGATTTCTGGAACAACTGCAGAATTTGGGCGACTTAAACGCTCAACGTCGTTTGTGTCTGTACGACCACGTTTTAAGTCAGCATACCATCTCTTAACAGTTGTTTGTGATGGAGTAGAATCCGGATAACATTTATTAAGCCATTGTTTTGCTTCAGCAGTGTTTTTTCTCATCAGAAAGTAATGTTTAATTAGCACACGAAATTCTTTTCCACCTATGGTTTCCAAACAGTTGCCATTTTTGCCACAAAAAAAAAACCACTGTAACTTTATATAACTAAACAAGATATTATCTCAAAATTTAGAAATGTGCCGTTTGAAAGTTAGTACTACTAGTGTAACGGAGAATATTAGGGCCCGCCGTGCTGTCAAGATTTGGCTCTCAAGTCGGATCTTACAAAGAATGCAAAGCCATAACCTTTCCCTCTCTTTGGCGATGCGTGGTGTGCGTTACGCCAGAGTATACAAGTCATTTATGAAATTGTTTTTAAAAAAATATAAATGAGAGCTTGCACATTCCATCGACAATGGTTCGTAATATGTTGGAAAATTTTTATTGCGTCCATATAAGAATAACTTAGAAACATTTTTTTTTCCAAAACCACATTCACACATACCTGGTTATCTTTTAGCATTATATCCTAAAATAAATTTCATAATTTCAACAATACTGACATTTTAATGCGTCGTATGTTCTGAAGATATGATTGATTTCAGTTGCTAATATCGTGATATGAAAATAGATTTTCAATGAGTTGTATTCCACTTAAGAAATATATGAAACTTGATTTATATTTCAGTTGTGTATTATTTTTTGCTTAGATTTCAACCAAAAAAATTTTATGTATTGTAAAGTTAGACATATACATCTTTATTATTTTTTTTAAGAAATGCACTTATAAAATTGTTTTATGCAATATAGTAAAATTGTTCGCTATGAATATATTTTGAATGAAAGACTACGACTTTCCCTTAATGACTACTCGTTTGTATTATGTATGCATCTCCGCTGTTTGAATATTGTAACATATTAGCCGAATCTTAGTCTGAGCATCAGGATCCTGTTTCCACACGCTTATAATTCCATTATTCAGTTTCCATTATCACGTCACACATTCTAGATAGTCAATACATAAACGCGTGTAATGCAAATCCATTATAGAAAGTATTATACAACAAATACAAATATACAGAATAATAATGCTTAATGAGTGCTGATTCATTTTAGGATAATTAAAACATATGATGAGATTAAACTGAATTTATAATACAAAATTTCAAACTCTGCCTTATTGCATTTTTATATATAATGAAGGAAATATATATATACATTCATTAATATGTAAATATTAATCTATTATTGTACACATTTCCTTGATTTACACGGAACATAGACTCCTTAGCAAACTGTGTAAATCAAAATAGTAGATTAAAATAAGTAGAAACGTGTAAATCGAATTCGAGCTAAAATTTGAACAATTCAGTCATTTATTTCATCCTAAGAAAAACAATTTGTAATTATATTGGTATCAACTAGAATTCGAATTTCAGCGGTGTTTTCTAGCATCAACATTAAAGGGGATTTTTTTTTGTCAAATTTTTTACTGCAACATCACTTAGATAAAACGCTCTGTGCTCAAACTCGTAGAAGATCCAGTTGTTACACTTTTTCTAATGATATAAACTTTTTTTTTATGTTATTTTATTTACTATGGTTTCATTCATAGAATAAAATTTAGAAACATCCGTTACACTTTCTTTATTACTTAGATGATCTAAGACTATAATTTTTATTTCTAAAATCTTTTTTACTCCTTATATCTTTTGGCATGTTAAAACTCCATTTTTATTTTTATAAAATCATTAAAATGCTACACGAATTTTTACTTTCTTCATGGCCAAGTATGATACTTTTAAATATTCCAAATAGAAAAGTACAATGAAGTGCATCTTTATGTTGCTAAAAAATTATTGCACTTGATCAAGCGAACAAGAAGTTTGATTGAGCATACATATTTAGAAATCCTCATTTTTACATCTTAACAAACAGAATTCAGAATGTAATGGAATTAAAAAAATGGATAGGAATTCGGTTCAAAAGATTTTTAATCCCATATTTTAAAATACCTTATAAAAATAATTGCATTGATAGAGGGATATAGGTCTTACAATAGATAAAAAGAAAAGTTTGTAGTGAAATTAAAGAAAATAATTTGCATATTTAAGTATAATTTTTATTTTTATACAGTATTTAATTGATTCTACCAGTTTTTAAGCTAACCATTCAGAAGTAATGACAATGGTATATATATATAAGTACTAAACCAAAAAGAAACAAAAATTAGCTAAATTAGTCTGGTATTTTTGCAGCTATTTAAGGAGTACAATTTGTCAAAAAACCAAGAAATTCTTTTCGAAGTGACTTCTTAATTTTTTTAGAAATTATTTATTGCATAGCGTAGCCTCCCACGAAGTTACAATGATCGAAAAGACTGGGAAAATCAAATAAATCTTTCGGATAGAAGAGAATGGTTTGTTAGAAGGATGAAAAAAAAGCAAAGAGAACTTTGGAAACTGGCAACGCCGATAAAGTTCCAAGGATTTATGAGAGGCACTTCCTTCTTTTCTGGTAGGTAAAAGACTCGTTAGAAAAGAAGTAGACATTTCGAAAAAATCCTTTTGTTAACTCGGTTATGAATGGGTCACTGCAGAGTTTATTCCTCATAAAAAGCAAGAAATTCTGTGGGCAAATTGTTTTCGGGATCTGGAAACAAAGATAAGAACAATACTTCACTAATTTTGCCTTTTTAGCTAGATATATACAAATACGAGAAGAAAATATATGATGTGTAAGAATGATAATTAATACTTTGAAATAAAAAAAACATATCGTGTATTCCCCAGTGTATAACGCGCACTTTTAACAGAAAATAAGTTCGAAATTTACGGGTGCTCGTAATATGTCGGTGATAAAATTGTTTATTTTAAAAATAAAAAACGAATATTGAGAAAAGTTTATTTCTGTATATATATTTAAAAGAAATGACTTATATCATTAACTTAAGCTCTTCGAGGACGTAAAAAGTTCATTTTCATTATATTTTCAGGTACATCATTGAATTTTGACCCATCCTTACCATTTCTGTTACTCTAGTCCATAAAATCGTTGTTTTAAATTACATCTAGTTTAAATGATGCATGAATCGTGCCAGGTTCAAATTCATTCCATTATTTTATTATCTTCTTACAAACTATTTCTAAGCTTTAAAAAATAAAAACATTACACGTGCACATTTCTGGTTTCTCCGTAAAAAGAAAAAGGTATATTTTATCACTTGCATAGCTAGTTCTGAGTGTAGGCCCGGTATCAAAATTCCTTTAGGCCACCTTTTAAGATATGAGGGCCTTGTTAGTGGGTCTGTAGTTACACATGGTGGAGCCCCTGTAGCTTGGGGACCCGTATCATTGTTACGGTTGATACGGCGGTAGCTACGCCCCTGTATTTTATACATCTGAAATTTTAAAAAATTCAGTTTGTATGTATAGGTGAGCATTATCATCTTATTCGTATGTTTAAACTTGTCATAATATGTATGAATCATTAGGTACTTAGAAAATATTTTAAAATAAAGAAACACATTAAACTTTCCATCTTTAATTTAAAAAAAAATGTTCCATAATTAAATCTTAAATCATCGGTTGGTAGATTTAAGTTGCTTGATGAGCGCAATGTAAATTGTCTCTGTGTGCTACTGAATTAAGGATAGAAAGGGTTATGTAATTGTGCATCGTTTATGCGCAAGCGAGGGCGTTGTGGTAACTGCATATATAGCGCGTACTGTGGTTGTTTTGAATTACTTGCTGCAATTGCCAGTATGCGTAAACTCTGCTTGATTTAGACGTCTTTGATCACGGAAAAATCGTAGGTGCGCGACGCATGGACCATTCAATTTCTGAAATAGTCAGACAGCTAGGATTTTCTAGGTCGACAATGGCGAGAATATACAAAGAATACATGCATGGCGGACAAAATCTAGCGATCGGGAAAACTGCAAAGGGCAATTGGAGTTGATAGTACGTGGTGAGAAACGTCTCAGGCGTATTGTACGTTTACCGTTAAGTCAAACATTAGCTCAAATTACCACCCAGTTGAATGAAGGTGCCAGTTGGACAGTCAATAAATGGACTGTGCAACGCTAACTTCACCGTATGGGTTTCGGGTGATGCCGTCGACCTTCAAGAGTACCATTGCTCAATACTCGCCATTGGGCTTCGTGTCTTGTCTGGGCAAGAGAGCACAAATACTGGAGTGAAGAGGACTGAAAACAAGTAGCATGGATTGCTGAGTCTTGATTCCGACTATTGAACTCTGACGGGAGGTTGATAATATGGCATTAGGCTCATGAAGCTATGGATCCTGATTGTCATATTGGAGCTGTACAAAGTCAAGGTGGCTCAATCATGGTCTGAGGTGCTTTTTCCTGGCACTGTTTGGAATCTTTGGTGCGTGTACCAACCCCCTCAATGTAATTGGCTATGTAGAGTTCCTGGGCGATCACCTCCACCTGTGTTTGGGCTGTTCTGTTTATTATCCGTACGGTAATGGAATTCTACAGCAAGACAACTGTACCTCTCGCTAGTCCCTGTTGGCTACTGTCTGGGTGAATAAGCATTCTTTTAACTTTTCTGTCATAAATTGACCTCCTAAAAGGCCAGACTTTAAATCCTATTGAGCATCATTGGTATATTTTTGAACAAGGCGTTAAAGGCCATGAAACCAACAAGTCATTCTAAACTAAAGACAGATTTAGCCAATATTTGGCGAGTAAATCTCTTGGAACCTTTCCATAAATTTGTTGAATCTATGCCTCTTCGTGTGACAACCGTCATCAAGGTTAGAGGAGGCCCAACTCGTTACTCGGAAGGTATCCCTAATTTCAGTGCCACCTCAGTGTAGTAGCTTTATGTGCATGTTATTATATGTTCTCTGTTTTTTAACGTGATTTACATAAAATAATTAACCCTTTCGCGAAGAAGGACGCAAACGAGTGCGTACCACCAGGGCTGGAGGTTTCTATCGCGAGTGTCACTCACAGGCCGGAGGGTTTTGTGTAGTTAAGCCTAAATCCATAAAAATACCGAAATATAAACGCGTTGTTCAATATAGTTCTGAAAAATGTGAACGGCATATGCTCCATATATATTTCGTATTTATATACTTTATTTACTTCAGCCCTTTTTTGTTTAAGTACAAGTTTTAAAACATTTTTTTGTAAATGTTTGAAAAAGTCCACCTTGTAAAAAAAGTAAGAAAAAAAGAGACAAATTTTGTCTACCAGATCTAATTATCCATAAAAAAAACTAGACTGAAAACCCCAAATCCAATGATTTACTAATAATAAATCTTTCATTTTCACTAAAAACAAAAATCACATGTTCATTTCAAGAGCAGTCATAAAGCACTCAATTCGGAAACATTCCTTTCCGCTTATGTTTATAAAACAAAAACCACTTGTATGTGAGTAATATTTCTCTCATTTCGAGTAGAAGGTCAAATCTGAATATATCTTAAATTTTTTGGACATTGAATGCCATCTATTGCCAAAAAAAAAAGAACTTAAAGACGTTCCAGATCCATGGCGCACCGGTGAGTCGCTAGGCCAGAGAGGAAGAAATACGCTGGCTCAGGGTCGCGGAACTCGTCTCCTGGTATTCGTGCCGGTGCACGGGTGCGACGTTCGTCCCGAAGGAGTTAAGGAATATGCATCAACCACCAAGCTTTCTCATGTGCATTTTGGCAAAACTACATCATAAATACCTTAGTTAACAAAATGCACATCTTCTTTGGCGAAGCACATTATATATATATATATATATATATATATATATATATATATATATTTTTTTTTTTTTTTTTTTTTTTTTTTTTTATTATATATATATATACTAGCTGACCGGCCCAGCGTTGCACGGGCTTTTACCGAGGGTATAAATTAATCCCGATGTTAATTTCCTCCTTTATTTCTGACGCCAGCACTTCTGTGTGGGTGTGACACGTACGATGTGAGTGCATGGCCCGTGAGGGCGTATCATGGCTTTTTCGTTAATTTTCCCTTCTCTTGACAAAATAAGCACTTCCAATATTATTTTTTCGAAATCACTTTGACTTCTTTGTTTCTTTCCACTCCGCTTACCCCGGGGTTGCACGGGCTTTTACCGAGTGAATAACTTCATCCCCATGGGAATTTCCTGTTTCCCTTAGGAAGATAACACTTATGTGTGTGTGTGTGTAGGCGCGCGATGTGAGTGATTTCTTTAACTATGTCATAAAAACTCCCTTTTTCGAAATTTGTTCTTAAGTTGGTGTGGTGTGGTAATTAGGAGAGATGGGTGAAAGCTCAGGTGTCGTCTTCATCACTTGACCGTGGCTTAAAATTTCGAAGTCCGTCGCCAAAAATTCTCGAGTAGGTGAATTTGCGAATTTATAAATCACTCACCCACTTTCCAATTCTTTCGTTGCAGTTTTTTAGTCCTCGGAAACAAAAATGTAGCCTTTTTAAAAATAGTTGTATGTTGAAAAAAGACAGAAAAGTAGAAATTTTTCAAATTACAAAATTTCACTACTACTTTAAATCTTGAAGTAAAATTGTGAGGATTTTTTGAAATGTTCGACTTATGGGAATAAAGTTTCATACAATTATCTTTTTTAAAGAAGAAATGATTAAACGATTGATTTAAATATTTTGAGTGTTTTATTAAACTTTGTTAAAAAAGTTTTTGGCTTTTTATTTTTTAAATCACTGATTTAACACAGATAAATATTTTAAATGAATCTCAGAAATGTATTGAATACATTCTTTCATCTTAATCTGACATCAATAATGATTTAATTTTGAAAATTATATAAAGAGAAAACGATGAAAATTGAAGCAAAAATAAATTTCTCACTCGCATTTTTTTTTACTCGCCAAATTTGCTGATTTTCGCATGTTTAAGTCAGAACATTTTGGTGTAATCCTTGAGTTAGATGTGAAGTTTCAGGTGAAACAGTTGAAAGCTATTTGGCGCGGAACCATTTTTCGACGCCAAGGCTTGGCAAACTGTAAAATCGCGTATTTTTTATTAAAGTTTTTATTTTTAAGGGCTTAACTTTTAAGTTAATGCTTTCAAACTTCACACATTAATTTCGAAAACGAAGGACTTTTAAATAAAAATGTACAAAAAATACTGTTTAAGATTATTTCTTGCAATAACGTTATTTTACGAAAATCAAATTTTTTTTTTAAATCCGTAATTTTGAAGCAATTTTTTCAATCTTCCCACAGAAGTTTGATAACATTATTCTACAAACGCAACAAAAGTTTCGTATGATAATTTTAATAAATAACGAAGTGCATCAATGTTAAGTTAGACATTTTGACAATTTTTCGAAAAATCTTTTAAAAAAGGTTTTGGGCATTTTATTTTTTATATGACTGTTTCTAAAAGAAAAAGGCTTGAAGTTATTTAGTGTAGAATATCGTTTTCATAACACGAAAATAAATTCATACGCAACAATTTCGAAATAATTTTCATAAAAACGCATCAATTTTAACTATTTTTTTAAAAAAATCTTAAAAAATAGAAAATATTATTATTTTGCAAAAACAATTATACTGTATCGTAGCGAAAGAAATTATCGTTCCGATTCTGTAATTATTTTTTGTCTGATTTAAAAAAAAATCGGATGGATGTTTAAATAACGTCGAGAATACCGAAAAATATTTCACCCTCTGTTCATTCACGACGCTAGGCGAGGAAAAGAACGCGCAGGGTTAAGACAATTAAGCGTTTTAAGGATTTTAATTAATATCTTTTTAACTAATTACAATATCGGAATGAAAAATAGTTTGCGTCCTATTCTCAGACATACTGAATATACGCACAAAATTTCATAAGAATCGGCCACACCGTTTCAGAGGAGTTTGGTTACAAACACTGTGACACGAGAATTTTATATATATATATATATAAATATCTCTCTCATGCATATTTGCTTACTTGTAAGACTAAATATTATACATACCAGGTGTTTTACAACGTGTAAGGCAAAGTATCATGAAGAGTAGAAAGTACACAAGCCATTCGGTTTCACATAGGATTGCAGAGTAGGAAATGCTTAAGTGGAAATTAGGGTCAAAAAAAAGAAAGAAAAAAGAACAGCAGCCGCAACATATCAATGTAACACGCAGAGTTTATTTATATTTATACTAATAAAATAATATTTTAATATTTACGTCTTATATTTATATCTTTTTATATTAAAAATAATATAAAATTAAATTTTATATATTTTTGACACAAATTTTGCTTTGGTAAAATTACTAGTGCTAATAATTGTGCTCGAAATTTCAACCACAAGTCACTCCCTGGTGTTATATCGACGCTACTTGAGATCTCTATTATAAAAAAATTTCTCAATTGTCGTGGTCTTTTCTGGGACTGCAGAGATACGGAACATCTGTTACAAATTCAACGGATGTTTCGTGTCTATTCAAATAAATCACGTGTGTTCTTCTTGGCTCCTCCATGCACGAGTACGTCCATCATGATCTTAGGGTAAAACAGGGAAATTACATAATGCCCCTCCTGCCAATAGTTTTCTCTTAAAGAGCACTACATGACTCAAAACCAGTAACGTGACAGTGCAATCCTGAAAGGCCGTCCAACTTACATGTCTGTTCTCTCAGATATTAATGGAGGGAGGCCGTTGAGGCCAGTAAGGTGGTCAGTAAAATTGTCTTCTGCTCATCGATTATACAGGGTGTCCAGCCATAATGTAACCGAACAACTAAATTTCGTAATTTTTTTCTAAATGGGTGTTTTGGTTCGAAAAGCACGTAAAAACATGCTTTACCTTTTTTAAAACATTTTTCAAATTGGAAGTGCATATCTAAAATGAACGATTCGGGAATTAACCTGCGATCACTGGCGCGGGGTGTTCTGTACGCCCCAACGACAAGAAAAGCCTCCTAAAATTTCCAAAAGAATGCGCAGAACCGCGATTATTTCAGTAGCTGTTCATTTTAGGTCATTGAACCTTCAGGCATGATGCAATCATTCTAGCTTGGACGATTGGAGCGTAACGACCTTGAAACATTTATCTGGGGTACTGAGAACTTTCCGCGAGCAATTGAGTTATGTTTATAGTCTGCTCTACATGTTTGGAAAATGATTAAAGTATTTGTTTTTTAATTTCTACTATCCTTAACGTTAATTACGAAGTAAGTTTACTACTGGATTTAACGTTTTTCTCGTGGTTTACAAAAAATACAAAATTATGTATTTTAAAATTTAAATTTTGCAGGTTTATTTTAAAATAATGTCAGTCCAATTTGTGTAAGATAAATGTAATATTTTTATTTGTATCATACAAAAAACATCTTGTATTTTACAAATGTGCATCATTATTGACTTAATTTTTTTTCATATTTAAATAAACGTGTTAAAAGTTTGGGGTGCTCTCTACACCCCGCGAGTAACGACGATACAAAAAAAAGGCACGAGTGACCGCGGGTTAACTATTGGGTCACATTAAGGCTGGACACCCTGTATATTTTGATTGCAGTTGTTGGATTCCAACCAATATGAGTAGTAATATCGAAGAACGATAAACGGCACTCTCAAAAGTTCATGATCATTGTCTTTGCTATTCGAGGCATAGAACGAACTCATCGCAAAGATTTAACATTCAAATGTAGTTTCTGAAAGACAAACCCATTTTTATCAAGATGTTTCTAACCTCAGCATAGTTGCACTTTCTCTCCTCCAATGGGAGTAGATATGGCTGACCAATTGCGTGACCCCTGCTCTCAGAACAGTTTTCCTTCGTAAGTTCATGTATAAATTCCCTTTCCACTCTGAGAGGCTGCAACCAGATTGGCTGGCTACCGAAGCTGTTCGAACTGTGAAATAATCTTCAATTTACCTTTCTATAAGCTCTAGTCTGTTTAAACTAGTTATGATATAAATTTTAATATTATTTGCTTATAACTGCTCATTTGCTCATTTCACACAATGTATTTTATATTAAAATAATATATATTATTTAACTTATTATATATTAATTTCAAAAACTAAATTTAATTTTGCTCGAATATTCTTACTTTGAATTAATTTACTTCATTCTACTTTTCATGGGAAATGTAAGCTCATTTGCATCAATTCTTAATTAATTCAGCCAAGGATCCAATCCATTTTTAATTAAATAAATGCATTTACAATGAAGATGTACATGATAATTAACACAAATAAGAATTTGCCTTTCCAAATAAATTAATATAATCTTTTTTTTTTACTTTAGAAATATTTAATGGTGTTAGTTTTTCGATGCGAACGTCTGAAATTATATTTAAAAGCAAATAACAGTTTCATGATTAAACAATGAACAATTCAACAATCTACTATGTTTGAATATGAAATTTTAATAATGATTAAAACGGCGGATAACTTTTAATTCCTAGAATTTAATCAGAGAGCATTGGGTGTTATTCTAACAAAAAAATATCAATATGACATATTAAGCGAATGGTCATAAAACTCTAGATCAAAAAAACTTTTTTATACTTGTGTAGATAATATGCAAAAATGTTATATGCAGTCTAAAAGCAAAAATGAAAGTAGAAAAATGTAATCATTACTAAGAATGTTCCAGATTGTTGAGAAGAAATGTAAGAGCATGCGCACAAATATATGCTTCAGTACTAATTATGAAAACAAAAGTGCATGGAATAGTCTTTGCTTGATTAATTTAATTCAAGTTTAAAATTTTAATCATAGGTAAGAAGTGTTAAATAACGCCTTACTATAAAGCAACGCGAGATCTAATGCTGGTGGACGTTGTAATTTTAAACTAAGGTCAAGCAACGAGGACGACGCTTGAGCTGAAACCCTCCTCTCCGAAATACCAGACCATGCCAACAGGAGGACTTGGTCTTAAGTGGCACTAGGGTTCGGACTAATGACACATTACATCCGAGCTCGAGATCATTATCTCTATGCTACCACGGTAGCATAGAGATATTGGAAATACGAGATGAACCATTGGAAATAGAGATGAACCATTGGAAATAGAGATGAACCATTGGAAATATGATAAGCATAAGCTTATTTTAATAATAATATTCATTTCCTAAAATGACACACAGAATTTTATTTCTGACTATGTTACTACAAAAAAACATTACAGTATTTACTAAAGTAATATAACTCAAATTACAAAAAATATCAAGTTTATTTATTTTTTATAAGTATATATATTTTTGATAACAATGCATTCCAACCTTGTGGGGACACAGTACGATTCAATTGACAAAAATCGGTCAAAAAATCAAATTTATTTTCTTAGCTTAAATTATTTTTTGTATACTTTTCTATAACCTGACAAAATTTGAAAGTTCTAAACGTAAAAAAACACAAAATTATATGATAGCTTTTGCGTTCGTTTTTATTGACATCCCTATGACAAATCAAAACTTTAAACTTATTTATCTCGGAAAAAATAAACTAACTAGTTTGTCTTCATTTAAAATGCTGGGCTTTTTCCTATTGTGCCAAATGCTTTGAATTTTTTTTTTTACCTATTTTTAATAGTACATCTAACAAAAGTTGGTATGCATTTTTGAATCAAAGCAATATTTCTTTTTTTAAAAATAATTGAACTCAGAATTTGTACATATTTTAAGGAATTTCCAATAAGTTTTCATAAGAACCAATCATGTTATCGCAAAACCCATACCAACTTTTGTTATGCATAGTTTGACGTACATGTTAGTCAAATTTCATGCGTGTATGTAAACATTTGTAGGAGGTGTAGCATTTTTAAAACACTTCACAAATTGTAAGTTATTTCTTTAAAAAAATAAATGGATAGCTTTTTTATGAAATGTTGAGCACAAAATCTGTTTTACATAGTCTACCCACATAGGAGGCTACCAAAAAAATTTTGAAAATCCTTAAATTAAAAATATTTGCTTAAATCGTAATATGTCCCTTTGATTTACATCACATAACATTCGGTACTTAAATATAAATGGAAGAGGAAATAATATATACTCTACATATAACTAATAAATACCTAAATAATAAAGCTTATTAATTAAATTAAATATCTTTGATTGACCTTTCATTTTTAAAGTAATTTAGTAAACAAATGTATTGAAAATGTTAACTATAATTCTTTTGACAACAGAACTGCATTCGGCGTATTTGTAATTCATTTCAATAACTTTTAATCTAAGATGTCTGATTTTAAATCAACATAATCAATTTGGTGAATATCAAATAGAAATAATAAGAAAAATAAAATTTGCTCAAAGCAAACGTTGTATTTTACGTGCTATGTCAAATGATTCAATTAAACTATTTGAGCTTCTCAAACGTTTATTTAGTCATACGTGCAATTTTAAACTATTTGATGAAACTGTTTGAATTCAAATTGAAAACTAAGTTACATTTGGACGTCTTTTTATTTTTATTACAGCCTTTAATGTCACCGTTTGTAGTTAAGTAAACACGGAATTTGGATAAAATTTCCGTAACTGTTACATTTCTATAGATTTAAAATTGAATTAAATGTGCCATATCCATTAGTAATTTTAATGTAAATTTACAAATAACATAAAAAAATCACGTGTAGATTTAAAAAGGATTCTTAACTAAATTGACAAGATTCATCAAAGGTAGTGTGTATGTTTTAAAACTAATTAAGTGAACGCAAACGTGTGTTATACATTCCAAATGTTAAGCTTACAAATATTTTGAAGTCCTTATTTGTTTCATTTGTTAGCTTAACAGTTTCTTTATATTTACTGATATAATATATTTCATAAAAGAAAATTTACATAACTGATTACATGTCTAGAAAACAGAAGAGACATGACATGCTTTTTTTTTGTTTTTTTATACTATATACTCAATAATGACATTATTAAAACTTTATATTGTTCAACTATTGTACTAAATTCATGTAAATTCATTCCTCTCTTAATCATGTTCCATACTCGAGCAATCTCCATTTTACTTTAAACAGAAATGACTTAAAAATTTTTACAAAAAAAATTAATCTATCGCTTTGATTTTTTTACCATTGATTTAGAACATATTACTAATTTCACGCGACTTGAGATAAGTAAGTGAGTGAATATTAACTTCGCACTGTACTGCTACTCGAAAGCTTTTCGCAAAGGACATCGTCATTTTGAATCATGATCAAGTGATGAGGACGACATCGAGCTGTCACCCCCCTTTCCTAACTTCCACGCCAATAGGAGGACGTTTGTGCTTCGACAGATTCAACGTGCATCGACACCCTACACGACGGTTCTTTAGCAGCACTACGATTGAACTTATGACACAAAGGCAACGAGTCCGTTACCTTGAACACTAGGATGCTGCGGTCACTGTGACTTGAGATAAACTTAAATGAAAAACTTTATGAATTAAACAATTTTTCTCACATTATATGTGGATTTGTATTAATATTTATTTTATAGTATTCGAGATATAAACTTTGGGGTACATTTTCCCTCGTTTTTTTCAATGTAGTTTTGAAAATAAAATATCAATATATAGAGTTCCGTTGCTTTAGGAAAAACTTTTAGAATCCACCTACTTCTCAGGAAACCGGAAAAGACGAAACTTTACCTTCCTTATCTCTCAGCAACATTTAGATACATCTAAAAATATCTTAAGAAACTGGAAGATACAGTTCATGAATAAGACATGGGAATATCACGAGATAGTTTCAACAAGAATATCACGTAGCTGGTATATATATTTCCCCCCAAAAAAGCGTATTTTATTACTGCCATATGTGTATGGAGAAAAATTTATATTATATGATAAGGAAAATAATATATTTCATGCATTTTAAGACATTGTGATACACATTAGAAGATAAAAACAGCTTCGGAATATAGAAATATATTTCTAAAATATAAAACTTAAGGTCTATTTATAACGGTAATGCAGAATATTTCTGAAAAATATGGATATTAAGATTTAGATATGATAACTCAAACTGATAGTAACAGAAATTATTTGTCATTCATTTTGACCAAACTTACATAAAAATAACAGTGGAAATAAATATATATGTATATACAGGGTGTTTCATAAATGATGGGAGTAACTTGAAGGGGTGATAGTACACATCAAGGCGAGTAATAGTAAATAGGAAACCAAGTGTCCCAAACGTCTTCCGAAGGAGAAAGGCGCCATCAAAGTTTAGGGTCCTAAATTTCAAATGATGATAAAAAATGCAAAAATGGATCGATTCATTTGCGGTTTTCTTAAAATCATTCTTTAAATTAGTATTTTCTTTAAAAAAAAGTTTTAAAGACAAAGTTAAAAAAATGCCGTTAGAGGGCGCTCTAGACTTTGGAGTACCAAACAACTACCTTTTACCAGTATTTTTTTTTATTTTGTTAAATGTTTACAAAAGCTCAGATTTTAACTTGAATTTTGAGCGCAAAATTGAAACCATCGGGAGCGGTTAAGTGGCGCAAATGTAACCGCGTCCAGGGGGGGGGGAATTGAAATGCTCGTATGTAATGATCAAAATAAAAAACAATAAAGCAAACTTTAAGAGGCGATAGTACAACACCAAAACAAGCAACATTCATCAAAGAAATCATACTCGTAATTTTAACCCGAAGGTGATAGAGGGCGCTGAAACAGATTTCGTTTTAAGAGACAAAAAAGGAGACAAAGAACATTTACGTTATAAAAAAAAGTTTAATTAGAAATGATTACAAAAGCTGTTTCAAACACTGACCATTAGAGGCGATGCATGCGGTACAACGGCGAAGAAGGGATTCACGAACCCTCTGAAACACGCCAGGAGTATGCGCACCTCTCCTGCAGCTGCCGAAAGTCTGCCGGCGAATTCTCCTGCAGATTCGATAGGAGTCTCATGCATAAGACTCTTCAGGTGTCCCCACAAAAAGAAATCCAGGCATGAAAGATCGGGCGATCGCGCTGGCCAAGGGACAGGACCACCTCGCCCAATCCGTTGATTTGGAAAGGTTGCGTTTAGATAATTTCGCACCTCTGGTGCAAAATGAGCTGGTGCTCCATCCTGCTGGAACCACATTACTCGCCGGATACGAGGGGGAACATTTGTCATCATTTCCGGCAGCACCTATTGCAGAAAGGTAAGATATTTTTTTCCATCTAGGCGTTCTGGCAGAAGATAAGGTCCAAGTTGATGGTCACCAATTATTCCTGCCCAAACATTTATGGAAAATCGTCGTGATATGCATGTGTAGAAGACGCATGTGGATTTACATCTGCCCATTGGTGTGAATTGTGGGTGTTAAATGTACCGTCACGTGTAAATGTACATTCATCTGTAAAAAGCACAGTTGCACCAAAATCGGGATTTAGGGTGTTCTTTGCAGATACCAGCGAGCAAAATCCCATTCGACGAGGAAAATCCCTTTGAGTCAGTTCCTGGACTCTTTGGACATGAAAAGGATGCATACTTTCATCCTTTAGTACTCGCCATGTCGTGGAGGGTGATACTTCAATTTGACTAGCCACTGCTCGCGTGCTTGTATTTGGATGATCAGCCACCATATCCAGAATTTTTTCTTCCACAGCTACCGTTCTGTTAGACTTCGCACGGCCTGCATTTGAACGTGCACCAAAAAAGGATCCTGTCTCACACAACTGTCTGTGCAAGCGCACAAATGTTTTATCATTGGGCAACCGCCTGTTGGGAAACTTTTTTCCGTACAATCGTCGCGCCTCTGCACTATTCCCATTTGCATTTCCGTAGATAAAGTGCATATCAGCCTTTTCTTGATTAGTGAAGGGCAACATCTTTCGTTACGTTTGTACCGTGATTTACACTTGCACACTCGGGTCAGTGGCTTTTATCTTAATAACAATTTGCATATGCGTTCTTCTTCTTCCCCATATCACAAAATTTCATGTTCTTCCAGAAACTTGCAGCTATAACGCTTGCATGGATAAAATTTGAAGATGCTCTAACATGTTTGCGTTTGAATTCAAATCATGCATTTTCTAATCAAAGTTGATTGTTTTTATGTTGTACTATCGCCTCTTAAAGTTTGCTTTATCGTTTTTTATTTTGATCATTACATACGAGCATTTCAATCCCCCCCCCCCTGAACGCGGTTACATTTGCGCCACTTAACCGCTCCCGATGGTTTCAATTTTGCGCTCAAAATTCAAGTTAAAATCTAAGCTTTTGTAAACATTTAACAAAATAAAAAAAATACTGGTAAAAGGTAGTTGTTCGGTACTCCAAAGTCTAGAGCGCCCTCTAACGGCATTTTTTCAACTTTGTCTTTAAATTTTTTTTAAAAAAAATACTAATTTAAAGAATGATTTTAGTGAAAACCACAAATGAATCGATCCATTTTTCCGTTTTTTATCATCATTTGAAATTTAGGACCCTAAACTTTGATGGCGCCTTTCTCCTTCGGAAGACGTTTGGGACACTTGGTTTCCTATTTACTATTACTCGTCTTGATGTGTACTATCACCCCTTAAAGTTACTCCCATCATTTATGAAACACCCTGTATATAGATATATATGGATATGTGGTGTGTGCTGGGTTGGTTTACACAAACACACCACTTGAATAAGAGAATATCCGTTTATTTGGTGAATATGAGGTATGACAGGTTCATGGATGAAATATTTACAAAGAAAGGTACAACTCAGCTTTCCAGAGTTATAGAGAGTTCTCCATCGATAAACCCACTCTGTATGTTAATGTGGTGTATCTGGTCGCCTACTCGCGATCCGAATATCAGCCGTTCGTCTCTTCTCGAGAGCCTCGGTTAGACGTCTCTCCTGCACGAGAGTTTCCGGTCCAACTCCTGTCTTAGTGATCTGCGGCTGCAGGGGGTATTAGGGGCAAAGGAGCTGCATTCTGGTGGAGAACTAAGGAATCAATTCCACATATATAGCTCTCATTTCTCGTATGGGAAAACGTCAGACATATCTAAGAGGCTCACTGCAATTTTCACACAATAATTTCAGCAGCATCTTATGAATAGATTTTGTCACAGTTTCATTAAATGCCGTTAATTAATAGTGGACCTGCTTGAATGACTTCAGACACTTCAAATCGCATTGCATTACTAACAGCTCATGCAACTGGAGCCTCAATTTCAAATGAAGTAACACTTAAAATTGATTCACATTCTGATTCAATAACCGGGGGGGGGTCAATTTATATACAAAAACCATTAAGTGTAGCAGAAGAACTAAATAAAGTTATTATATAATAATGCAGTCTATTAAATTTTAGACACTGTCATCAAAATTCAAAAAGAAATGTCTCTTTTTTTAAAAATTGAGAGAGACGTGGTGACTACCTGAAAAGAACTTACTTCTTAATGATGATAACTTCTTCTAGTAAAGTATCCGAACGCACGCACACGTGCATTTTCTTCGGCAGAAACCGTTTCAACGCTGAAACTCTGGACGAACTGTGTTTATAAAAGCTACTTTACAGAAACACTAGAAATGATTTTTTTTTTAAATTTTATTATGTACTATTTTTATATGTTTTTAGGATGAATTATTTTTTTTATTTCTTTCAATAAAACTAATATTAAACTGATTTTTAATTATATTTTCAGTTTTTTTATGCAATTTCAACTATGTTAATATGTAAGAAATTTTAATAAATAGTGAAATCCTAATCCCGGGATTTGTATAATGTAATCCATAAATCCCGGAATTGAAAATAAGACACGGGGTTGCAATTCCTAGGATCAAGTCCATCGATAGCAGCTGTGGTACGTTCTTTCAGCTTCGATCACGACTTTTAATTTTGCACAAACAGCCCTAAGTTTTAAATTATTCCTAACATTATTAGATAGGTTTTTTATTTGGAGGTTCTTTTTCCGAATAGTGATCGAAAATGCTGATCCACAGCAGTTTTGCGGATTCCCCTTTTCTATACATTCAAAAATAAAAACGCCTTCTTTACTGTAGACACCACCGTTTCCAATGACTTGTGACATGACATACCCACTATTGCTTCCGTCACTTACGTCAGGGGCCAGACACAAACACTTAAGAGTACATCCAAGAATACCTACCTTTGGCGCAGGTACATCTCGGTTTATTGAGGTGCTGCCTGCCTTTAACTGTTACTATTTTATAGCACCTGGAAAGTGTATACTTTATGAATCACCTTGTATATATTACCGTAAGAGTGTATAATTCAGTTAGTTCACAGTACATCTAGACACATTTCATGAATAATTGACTAAGTCAGTTAAATTGTGTTAACTAACTTAGTCAATTAACTAAATGTCAATTAACTAGAGTGTATTAATACATTAATAGTTTAAATTTTTGAGTTATTTGTCGAGCATGCAAAAAAAGATGCAAAAAATCATTTGAAAGCATTTAACGTAAAAAGAGCAATTCTTTGGGGGAAAAACACGGAAAATGCAAATTTCTGTACATACGTACTATCGCAACCCTATTGGTGGACATTTAAGAAAAACGCAAAAAAACGGACGAAGCGTTGACGAAAAATATTATGTGAAAAAAGAATAGAAGTTTTAAAGAATAAGAAGTCTTTATTTATTTCACTCTAACAATTTTATATTAAATAACTACATTTAAAACTAAGAATTAAGTAAATCTGATGCCAACCGTTTAGCATTCGAGCTTGCGATATCAAAGAACGGTTAAGCATAGAATGGCAACAAGTGGATAAATAGGAAAAGACATGGTTGCCAAATCTGTGCCTATACGACATGTGCTGCATACGGTTTGCCAATTCGGTGAGTTATCTTGAAAGTTGATATGGTTGCGATAGTACGTGAGTATCAAAATTTCTATACTAAAGTTTTAGTCTGGAGCGAAGGTCTGTTAAGGCGATATGGTATCATCTTCACAGTTTTTTTTATTTTTAATGTTTGATATTTGGTTTTAATTGCATTTCATAAAGGTTAATATTTAATAATAATTCCATACAAGAAAAATTTTAATTTATTTCAAAATGCTTGTAAAATTTAAATTTTTTAGCTTTTTTTTAAGCATTTTTTAAATCCCTAAGGATTTTTTAAATATGTCTCCTTTTATTCAAAATTTTTTTCCAAGTACCTTATACTATACTACATAAAACTGTGCATGGGATTTTTTTCTGCTCCTCTCTTTAATTTTTTATTAATTTTTTCGTAGTTAAACTCCCAAAAATTCTCATAAAAATGTTTTTTTGATTTTGAAATTTTTTAGAAAAAGTACTAAACATGTTAGAGCTAATTCCATGCAGAGTTTTACAAAACATACATTTCAGAAAATGTATAAAAAATTTCAAATCCATACTTCAATTATCAAAAAAGCCTTAGGGTTTTAAATAACAGTATATGTACAAAAATTCAACATGGAGAAATATGAGTTTGAAGTTTTCATTCCATGAATAGCATGATATAATATTCATCGAATAGTCTGAAACTTTTATGAAGTGTTAATTAGCTTATTTAACACTACTTACCATAAAAAAATGCACAAATGTAGAACAATTAAACAGTATACTGCCATAATGAATATATAGAAAAAAACGAATGAAACATCAATATTTCATAAAAACTTATCGTAATAATTATAAAAAAAATAAATACACACACTTCAGAGCTAATTCCATGCTCAGAGCTAATGCACAACATGTACAAAAGATGTTTATGCCTTCATTTTTTATTTCCATGATTTTAAAAGCCTTCGCATGTTAAAACATTGTACACGAATAAAAGCAAAATCAAATAACAATTTATAGGTAAAATACATCAAAATCTAAGAACTGTATTTGTGCATTTGTTTAAATAAATATCTTAAAATATTTTAATAATAAAAGTGTTGAATCTCGCACACATGGGATCTATATATATATCACTAAAAACAAATATATAAAATGGGAGAGTTTAGTCTATTCTTGCGAATTAGATTTTTAATTCTCTGAGTTATCAAAATGAGATATTTCGAAGGAGTATTTTAATTATATAGAAAATATAAATTCATCTCTTTCATTATAAATATTACAAGTTACATTTGTATTAATTAGTTATAAGTCCAAATCAATCCCCTACATAAATATGCACACAAAAAATTGGGTTAATTACTATGATAACTTTTCCAGCAACATCGGTCCCCGATCGAAAAAATCATTTTCTGTATAACGCGTTTTGAAGTCAATAATTGCGTGTGAAATGGCATACACTCGTACAGAGACAGTTGTAACTTCTGTACTAGTACGTGGTATTTATTTAAGCCTGACAAACAGGCGTATAGATTTAAATCATTGAACATCCCTGTCAATTTTTTATGAAATCCGGGGTTTTAAGGTTGTGGAATACCTTTAGTGACTTTGTATGAGAGATGCTCGTCATAATGCAGGATTAGTTGGTGTTAGATCTCTAAAGCGTCATTTTTTTCAAATCTGTTTCACAGAACACTATCTTGGGTGTTTCGAACCTCCAGTAGAGAAAAAAAACTTGAATCACAACAATATGTGTGTGCATGTGTTCGTGTGCGTGTGCATGTGTTCGTGTGCGTGTGCATGTGTTCATGTGCGTGTGTGAGTGCATGTGTTCATGTGCGTGTGTGCATGTGTTCGTGTGCGTGTGTGGGGGGTACGTGCTTGTGCGAATGATAAAAATTAAATACTTTTAAAAGTATGAAAAAAACATGTAATATAAAAAATTACGTCATTTCCTACTTAGGTCAGCAAAGAAAAATTTTATTTTTAGTTATTTTTATTAAATAGCTTACAATTCATATAAATATGTATATACGTTTGACAGAATCACAATATTAAGTGACAAAATAGAAAGCGATTTTCCCTTTTCATTTATATATATATAAAGGAAACTACCATATATTACTATGTAACATCCACTATATATCCATCATATTACATTGGACTATATTTTGTTACTTTTTATTCATTAACTAAAGTTAGTTATTCTAATAAATAGTATAGTAAAGAAGAAACCACATTCTAAGAAATAGGCCAACACATGCGTGATTCGAACCCACGACCTTTGGATTAGAAATCCACCGCACTAACCATTGCACTGCAATGACACAATGTACGAATCTGTTGCTGGAACATTATTTTTGTTACTATTTATTCATTTAATTAATAAATTAATATTTGATAAAAGTGTAAGACCAACAAGTGTCATCCACTACAAGTTTTAAAAAATGTATTTGAACTTGAACAGATGAATAGAAAGTATTTCATTAACAATTTGAAAATTTGATCAAGATATATATATATAGGGAGCGAGTGAACTAATAGTAGTGGAATTGAAAAATAAAAGCATATGTAAAAAGTTCAACAGGATATCAAAATAATTATGTAGAAAGCTGAAGAAAGTGCATAAAAGTAAAAAAAAAATTAATGGACGTTTGCAAATGAAGAAGTAATTTTTAGACTTAGAACCGAATAAGTGGGGTTAAGCTAGTTTGATGGTGCCAACCATCATCTTTGATATTCGATAGGCTAATAAAAAAATATTCGAAACAGAAACCAATCAGAAAAAGAGTACAATGACCAAAATATTCAAAATAAATGAATGAGCAGTGTTAATTAAAGTAAAGTTTAGAAAATATCTCATAGATTTTCAAAGCATTTTACAAAAATTGTGTTCACATCAAAATTTTAAAAGAATGGAAATGTTGAAATGAAATGTCAAGTCACTGTTGTACAAGTATAAATCCTATAAACATGGAAGTACGTCGAAAAAGATCCACGCTGATGACATGGGTTGTTTATTACTTAGATGAGTTGGATCATATAAATCTTCAAAACTTACAAGATGTTTTAGAATGTGTGTCAGAAAGTTTAAACAATGAAAAGAATGTTCTTAAATTTTTAGAGACAGACTATGAGATTGAGACTATGTTGCTGTGTGGTGATTAAGGAATCAAAAGCTACAAGAAGATCAATATAGTTTATGATGTTTATAATTTTAATAA